>JAOVYX010018360.1:0-49730 GCA_035668315.1 Drosera spatulata | reverse complement strand
AAAGCCTCTCATTAGCTTGTAAAAAATTGTCGTGCATATCTCTGGATATGATTCTTGTATACATATGTGCTCTACACATAAGGCCCCAATCGATCTAGCTGTGGCTCCGGTGGCCATCTATGCGACACAAAACAAAGATGCACAATCCATGAACCTTTGTCTTTAAAATAATTTTTTGAAAAATAATCCGATAAATGTCTGTCTCATCAGATACATAAACTAATCTACAAAATTCATGTATATTTTGCATTGTGTTATTGTCTATCAAGGTGCAGACTTAAACTGAAAATGACAACTGAATGCTTAGTAAAGGTTTTACTGGAGGTAATGTAGATGTAACTATGTTCTCATCTTCCGTGATTATTCATTCTTATTGGTCACCCTCCATTTTGAGAAGGGCATTCATGCATCTCTCTTGATCATCACTTTCACTTTCCCTCACAACTCCAAAAATGCACCTACACACCAAATCTAAGCCCCATCACCTTGCCCAATTTGTTGTCCTCAATTCATCTCTTTAGTACCATTGAGCTCTACAAGCCCATCTTCCTTTCTTTCTCATTCCCTAGACAAAATCTCATCATCTTCATTCCCTCTTTTCATACATGGCTTTTGATCTCTTCAACGTTCTCCACAACTAAAGAACTCCTTGTTTTTATGCACACTGTGATACATCTTGCTTGCTTTTTACTCAAAACTTGGATGAGATATCAGAAGTGTAAAAAGAAGCAAGAAAAGAAACAGCATTGCTTTGTTTTGTCTTTGAACTCAAAACTTTTGTTGTTGAAGTATCTTTTTTCTACTACTTTGTTTCCCATCCAACTTGAGATCTCCTTTCCTTGTGAATTCAAGGATTTAGTTCTTGGATTCGAAGGTTCGCAAGCTTGAATAACCCGCCATTCGTTGCCATCCTGTGACATTCTGGGCCGCAGTATCTCCCACAATGACAACAAGAATGAAAGGGTTCTGCAAAGGACTCAAATACATATCCCACTTCTTTGGTAAGTTGCCCACTTTCTCTTCTCCTTGCTTTATAATGCTGAATTTTCTGTGCAAAGTGCTGGATTTTCTCACATGTGAGTAAAAATCTGAGATTGCAGTGGTCAAGGAACGCGAAATGGAAATCGGGTATCCGACGGATGTGAAGCACTTGGCTCATATCGGCTGGGATGGTCCTGATCACGGCAGTGCACCAAGTTGGGTAAATGTTCTTGTCTCTGTTTATAATACAGATCTTGTTTTCGTGTTTTTGGTTCCATTGCATTGAGATTCATATGAAACTTGTGAACGATTAGTAAATGGAATTGCAGATGAGTGAGTTCAAAACGTCAGCTGATTTCTCTGTTGCATCAGTGGGTGGTAGTTCATGGTCTTCTCAAGGTATGTAACTCCTTTCCATGTCAGGAAATAACTTGTCCGTCGATATATCGAGAACAAGTGAACTCGGTTTATCGAATTCCGTATTCAAGATGTCGTTTCTTTATAAAAACTCTTAGATGGATTATGGTGTGCGGACCTATCGGCTGCATGCCTATTTCGGACCGGTAACAATGTTATGGCCGCGATCACCCCATAGGTGGATCGGCAAGGTATCATGTGAATTAAAATGATAACCTTGTTATGCATCAGGATTCAGGATTTCTTTATCTGCACGATTCGAGGCTGTGTTCTAGTTGAGACATGTATCTATTTCTAGCAAGATTTTGAGTAGTTCATCTGAGATAATGAAGTTGACAAAAAACAGCCTCCTTCATACTTTGCATGTTGATAAATGAAGTTTGGCTTATATGTCACGGGTAATGAGTAAAACGAACCCATGCTTTTGTGTCCACTTCCAGCCTGTGATTATGTCCATTTTGGTCAGGACTTTCATGTGCCATTTTTCTCCTTTTGTCATGGTACCTTATGGGTAGGTGCATATTCTTCATGGTTGCGCATCTACCGTTATAGGAACCTTAGCCTTAATACGACATCGTCATGAATAATCTTGACCTTAGTCATCATGTAAATGGTGCCCTGGTGCACCAGGTTTGGCTATATCTGAGTTTTGGACTGTTAGGGTTGGGGGAGACTGAAGAGTAGTAGGACATTAGAATGCGTGCGAAATCATCATGTTAGCATGAATTGAACTCATATCCTGCTCCTTAACTTTGAACCTATAGGTTGTTGGCTCATCCTTGTTACACATGCGGTTGCAGTAGGACGTCTTTTAATAGAATAGTCATTTTACGCTAACTGAACATGGTAAAAGAACATAAGGAATACTAGCCAGCAAGCCGTTATGAATCAGCAATTGCTTATATCTGATGTAGCAGGACTTAAGAAAGATTTTTAACTGAACTTTTTTTTTTTTGTTGACAGATTTCGAACTGTCAATGGGACGACATCCGTCCTCGAGCATATTTAGCAACTTTCCTCCTACAAATTTGCCTAGTCTTCCCAAGAAGCAGAAGAGGAAGAAGGGAAAGTCATCATCCTTGCCAACGAAGTCCAGTTCTTCCCCGAAGTTGAACTCCTCTAGAGGCTCATCTCGTTTGTCAAGGGCATCGACTTTGCATGGATAAAATGACAGCAGAGGCCTGGAACTATAGAAAGTAGAGTTGCAAGTGCATCTGTACACTTGCAACTCGACGCAGGATGGAATTTGCGAAAATAGTGTTCATCCACAGGAAAGATCTAGAACACAAGTAACCATCGATCCTGAAAACGAAGATGAGATTCAAGGCGGAAACGATGATGCAAGTTTCATTAAGAAGTCATAGATCCTCATCAAGGATGGAGAAGTACTTTCCATCGCAGGAGAATTTTATCTGCTATGTTTTCAGCCATGCGAATTCGAGGAAGAATGTCTAGGTGTAATATATAGTTTCTGTCGAAAGTTCTAATTTGTTGATAAAATGTTAGATGACAATGGTTCTTTTCTATGAAAATTTTTTCTTCGTTAAAGCCCTGCAATTATCCGGAACTGATCTTTGGCACTGTATTAGCAGCTTGAACATTATCAACAGAGTGTATACAACCATGAGAGACACTTCACTTGGGACGAAGTGTATAGAAGAGGACTCTCGTATTTGACAGCGTCTCGTGGGTCTCTATGATAATGAGCAAGGGCTTTTTTTGTCTGTGACTAAAGACGCGGAGTTCTAATATGAAGATCCGGGTGCTCAAAGATCGTGTTCGAAGAGCATCAGAAGAATCCGTCTGGTTTTCTTTCTCTTTTCTAAGAGCATTTCCTCGAGTAGGGACTTCTAGTTTTAGTAGTGAATAACTTTCATATGCAGCCCTCATGCTGTTTGAAACCAAATCCTGCTATATGGCAATCAGTCAATCTGGATTGCTACACGTGATACAAATAGGATGCCCCGGCCTAAGAACGAAAACGAACAATTTTGTCGCTCGACCATCACCCGACCATATTATTGAGTGGTCGAGTCAACAACGACACCGTGGTCAAAGTAACCAAGGACGGTCTTTAGGCCCCTAATCGCTCGAGTAGAGTGGATCCATGACAAATGCATTTTTTTAAGAACAAGTTGTTCTAAACAGGTAATTAGACCATGAATTGGGCCCTAACATAGGATTAGTCACAAATTGCAGTTTCATTTCACTATAGCCACTGTAGAATCTATAAGTTTAGCGAGGGGACCTGCTAGATTAGTGAGTGGATTCACCATAGAAAATGACTCGTCATTTTGTGTCAAGTTGATCCAAATGACTAGAAGTTTGGTTTCACTTAAGTAGGTTACAAATTCGAATTTTTCAATGAAGAAAACAGATGTTGAGAGATAGAATAAAACTTGTCGATTCTTCCTGACTCGACGTCAGAATTAGGTACTTTCACTAATATTTGCCACCACAAGTTCATTTCCAAGTTGAACTCTCAATTTTGACCATAACATGGCTTCCTATAGCTATCAATTCCCTTTACACCAGGTAAGTTTCATGTCATTGTCAAAACTACTCAAAGTGACTAGAAATAACATCCTAGTTCTTTGCCAACTCTGCCTAAGAAAACAGAATCATAAAGCACTCAAATAGGAAACATTGCAAGCGAAAGCGAAAAGGAAGAAGGCGAAATGGTCATCTGAAGGAGGATTGTACGATCGAGATAGCGAAAACAAGGCGCTATAGGCGGTCTATTATGCTCGACGATCGTGATCATGAAAAGCGGAAAACAAACTTCCTCCAAGGGCTTGAAGATCTGTAGTGTCATTGCAGGGCTTCTCCTCATCGCGTTACTTGTTGTCTTGATTGTTCTATGTCTCACCGTCTTGAGGCCTATTGAGCCGGAGATAGTGGCCCAGATAGTAAAACTCGAGGAACTCCAGTGGCAAACTTCCCCTAGTCCTAATGTCAGCGTCTCATTGGGGCTGATAGTCACGATTTATAATCCAAATCACGGTAGCTTCAGATACGAGAACAGCACGACATACCTCAGGTACTATGGGGATGTCGTGGCTACAGCTACGATACAAGAGGGTGAAATCCCACCTTTGAGGACGGGCAACATAACCACAATCGTTGGTGTTGATGGTGAGATGCTGAAGGTGGTAGGAAACTTCAGCGGTGATCTTAACACAGGGAGCTTGTATCTTGCATCCTCGGCTACATTAGTTGGGAAAGTGAACATATTCGGTTTGTTCAGGATCAGAGTTACCGGTTTTACAGGCTGTGAGGTGGGAGTTCTTCTTAAGGATCGCGTCGCTTCTCCAAGTTGCACTTATCAGATGAACTTCTGATGGGATTTGTATCGGATGTCGCAAAGGATGCTAGATGGCTTATGTAGCAGCGAGAAAAGGCGACAGAATGTGAATTCAGTAAGTGCTAGATGTTTACGTGAGTAACAGAGCTTGTGTTAATAAAGAGCATTCCTTTTTGTACAGAGAGATAATGCGGATGTTCTTTGTTTCTGGTATAATGGTATTGGTATTATAGTGTATGCCATTTTGGACAAGCTTCTTCTGGTTGTTCTGCTGTTCTTGATCGTCCTGAACTCTCGACCATATTAACTCGAGATACCGATATATATCTGTCACCCAGACAGCTGAACTCGAGCCGATTGCATTGGCAAAATTCTGCTTGTTTAGCAACGTTAGTAAGTCGTTGGGGCCACAGTAAGCGTGGTTCATGATCCAAATTACCACAAATACAAGGATGCCTCAGTTGTCCTGTCTCTTAATGATTCCGGAGTTGATTAAGATTGCAGGATCTACAATGCTGCATTATAGTTTTGCCCCCGAAGGACACATATGGCGAGCTATGAAGTTTAAATCTCTTGTCACACTGATCATCTGGTTTAGTAAAGGATGGCCAAGAAGCAAAAATCAAAGATGAAGTAAGACTCAACATGTGATCTTTTGCTCAAAAAAGAACAGTTCCATTAGGAAGAGTTATTGAAATAGAAACCCAGCAGTCAACACGTCTGGTCTCATACGCTCTGATATCATGTACAAATGTTAACACCATGATCAAGTGCACCGTGGAACGGTACAAGATCGCTTTTCCTGATTTTTAATAAATTAAAAAAAAAAAAAAAAAAAAAAAGGAAGAAGAAGAAGAAGAAGAAGAAGAAGAAACACATAGAGCTCTTTGATGGAGCACTAATTGACCTACTCCGTCAGAACCCTAACAAGCTCGTCTATACTTTGACAAAAGACAGCTTCCTTTCCCGTGGTTTTTCCACTTCTCCTTTACATTTATGGGCAAGCTTCCCACAAGAGTAGCCAAATGATAACCCAAACAAGCTTTCCACATACGTGTTCAACTGATGACCGAAGTTCCGGTATGTGAAAACTCTTTTCCTAATGGAGAGAGGAATCGGACCCAATTCGTAGGAAAAGATTTCCTTCCGTGCTTGTTTCATGTCCACTCCGTCCTCCACGACCATGCTAATGCGCCTATAGCTCCACTGAGATCTGTCAGACAATTCAACTGCTGATATCATAGGCCATGACTCTGTCCG
Organism: Drosera spatulata; assembly: GCA_035668315.1. Taxonomy (NCBI): domain Eukaryota; kingdom Viridiplantae; phylum Streptophyta; class Magnoliopsida; order Caryophyllales; family Droseraceae; genus Drosera; species Drosera spatulata. The sequence goes on along the minus strand of JAOVYX010018360.1, from coordinate 43,768 downwards.
ACCATATTCGCTCATTCTCCATATGTATGTTGCATGTTTCAGAACGGAAATGGTAATGGCAGAGGGCAAGACATCCATGAACATTGTCAAGAACCAAGTCGCCCATGGGATGTTTTTGGCTTATAGGATGAAGCGGAGTCGACATTGTACCAAAAATTTCGCCATGGACATCGAATGTCAGTATGGAAAAGGTGCATAGACATAATCATAATCATCATTATTACCATGTCTGTCCTTGCCGCCAGAGCTGCCGCCAGCTTCTGGACGATACTCATCTATGAGTAACCAGTTGATGAACCCATTAACTAAAACTTGAAACCGCCAGACTCTGGGACACGAGTACGAGTAAGGCGGTATAAATGAGATGGGTATACTCTCATTTGGGGAGTAAATCTTCGCAACAGCCGGAAAGACTGACGAAGGAGGAGGACTCGAAACATGACAACCTTATAATCATGTGAGACGGAGTCAAACCCAAACCCAACCCCGATCCCCAACTCAATCCATATGTGCCGGGGCATCCCATCTCATCCGGAACCATGATACATCTTCTGATGCTAGGATTCGAAAGGAAAAGCTTGGCTTCCGTGCAAACCAGGGCGCAGCAAATCAGTCCGCTATCATAGGTGAGCATGTAAGGCATCGTTGTGGGGGTGATTTAACACATGATATGGGCCATTCAATCAGCAACGTTGTTCCAGTATCTGATCCTCTCGCCACACTGCAACCTTGCGGCCTGCAACGCTGTAATCCTTCATGTGTAGTGTTTGGAAAATTCGTTTCTGCTGGACATAAGAGATTGTCGGGTGGTGTGACCGTAGATAAAGTAGGGGTTTGTAATGTGACAGTGCCATGTCTTTCAATCTTACCAATGATTTCACTGGTAGTCTAAGTAAGATCGATGACTGAACAGAGTCATGCAAGTAGCGGTAACCTGACATTTTGAATTTGGGCGATGACAAAAGCAGGAACCTCGAGTGTATAAATAACAAAAAGCTGTGACTACATACTGTATATCATAAAATCAATTTAGTCCATTCATATCTTTATTTAAATCCTTCTTAGATAAGAATCCTCTCATATCTTGAATGTTTAGGTTTCAACTAGAGTGAATTTGAATGTAAAAAGATTTTGAATATTTAGTTTATGTTTCGTTTTAGAAAACCAACGTAACCGAATTGAAACCTCATTAACACAATTTGATTGTTTCGACCAAAAAAAAGGAACTTTTATAAATAAGCAGATGAATTTCATTGGTATTTATAAAAAATCATCCAAAATCATCATATTTACCAAAAATCAACCCAAATCATGAGGTATTTATAAAATAACGTTCGTCGTCATCTCCTCCATTAAAACTTAATGGATATGGTAGAAAATTACAAAATTGCGCTTCTCAATTAAAAGATAATCTATTCACTTCTCCTCTTTTTTCCCAAAACATTCTCTCAATCGTCGTGTCTTTATTTCGAGGTACGCTCGTCTCGATTTTAAAGTAACTCGTTATGGGAGTTGAGCATGCAAGATATAATTTTATCTCAATATACGAATTTCGAAAAAAGTGAGACGAAATCGTTGAGGGGTTCGGTTTCTGCTTTAAAGAGTGGACTTACGATGAGAGCAAATCGAAGGTGAAAATTTCAAAGAAAAGACTAAGGGACATGTATATATATTTTGAAAAGGACAAAAAATAAAAATAAAAAATCGTTAGTTTTGACGAGAGAAATAAACGGTGAACGTTATTCTGTAAATATCTTATTATTTGGGTGGATTTTTTGTAAATATGATGATTTGGGTTGGGTTTTTGTAAATACCAAAGATTTCAGCTAATTATTTATAAAAATATAAAAAATCGTTAGTTTTGACGGGAGAAATAGACGACGAACGTTATTCTGTAAATACCTCATTATTTGGTGGGTTTTTTTTTTAAATATGATGATTTGGATTATTTTTTTTTTGTAAATACTAAAGATTTCAGCTGCTTATTTATAAAAATAAAAAAAAAACACAATTTGATTGTTTTCTTAAATTAAATTTTGATAAATTGATCTACAAATTTAAGCTATATATTACTCCCTCCGTCCCAACAAAGTTGTACGTATTTGACTTGGTACGATTATTTCTATGTATATTGATTTTTTATGTAAAGACTAAATTAGCTTTTGACTTTTGTGAGTGAGAGGAATGAAAAAAGAAAAAAAACAGAAAAAAGAGTGGGATAGATTAATGTGATATAAAATACTAATAAGGATGTTTTGTTATTTTTTTAGGCGAAAAGTTTTGAGTAAGATTGCAATTTAGTTGAAACCACCCAATTTAATACTCCCTCCGTCTCAATATACTTGCAACATTCACTTTATCCACACAAATTTAGATTTAACTCCTATCTTTTTTAATTCTAATTCTCAACCATACAATCTTTCTCTCTCTATTTTTTTAATTCCCAACCACAAAATTTTGGGACGGATTGTTTTGGCAAATCAATACAATAATTTTGAGGTAAAGATAATAAGTATTGTGATTTTATTGAAACAAGGATTAAATTCTTCACAAAATAAATTCACGAAAATTTTAAGATTGTATCAAAGGTTTTATAAACATCACGGGACAGAGAAATAGATTTGAATAATTCACCTCAGATTCATGGCTATAATTGGCTGATTAGATGGACAACAAGATCATCCACTCCTTTGTTGAAGCATTAGGACCAGACTAGGAATTGGATGGATGACTACGTTACGTCGAGGATCACTTGTACAAATCTAGAAGGATAAAAACAATTGACGTGGCATCCACATCATCATCGTTTAGTTTGAGTCAACAAACCACAAAACAGTGTGCTAAGATCAACATCGTACTATGATATTGACACTGCGTAGATTGAGTAGGGGATGACTGGGTTGCATCCAAAATCTTCTTAGAATAGAGACTATGTTGCGTTTAACACTCCACGTAACTGAGTTTTTAACTATAGTATCAATTATGGTGTAGAATAATGAATGTTGAGCAATATTTTATTTAGAGGCTGGACTTTGTTTAAGACAAGATGATGATCTTAGGAACCTCTAGCACATAGACCCTAATAAATGGTGAGAGACAAATATCGAGTTGGTGATCTTATATCACAAATAATTTTGATATCATGTCAATGAAGTAGTTGTACAGAAAATTCAAACTAATAATAATAGATCCAAAAATATATAGAATTGTAAATCTTATATTGTTTTGTTATTTTGAGTTGTCTTAAACTTTTTTTATCATTTCCCTATATGAAAAGGTTGATATGATTAAAAATTCTATAGGATGAAAAATGAAATTTCGAGTGGTTGAGAATTGAAATTGAAAAGGAAAAAGATTCCTGCTACAGGTAACAAGTTAATAGGAAGTAATTCCTTGTAAAGCTTCCCCCACCTTAAGTTTAAGATTTGAAAAAATAAATTAATATGTGAAAAAAAAAAAAGAATGTATAGTGGGAAAAACTATGCAACAGGTTACTTTCTAATGTCTGTAGTAAAAAAAAATCCTGAATTTAAATTTTACATGCTAAAAATGAATATTATTATAAAATATATTCTATTCGTCCTACGAAAAATACAATATATATATATATATATATATATATATATATGTGTGTGTGTGTGTGTGTGTATTCTGCACTATTATATATGTATAAAAATAAATTTTGTTTTCATATCAAATCACGCTCACCATCCCGCAACATGTATTAGGTTAAAGTACATAACTTATAGAACAATTGATGTGTTAAGATAAATTTACAAAAAAAAAATACGTTTGATCGTTATTACACGTGTGTCAAATTGTATATCGATACGCGTATCATGTCAATTGGTTGCAAGCGTTGTAGGATGGAGGAAGTATTGGACAGGGGACTATCTAACTATCTCCATTATCGTCTCTCTTTATTTAAGTATTTATTTTTCATTTATTATTGTCGCGTGTGGGATGACATGCCCAGTGTGAGGATATTAAAACAATTACGAAACCATTTATCCAATCGAAATCGAATCATGTAAAACGAAATCGATCAATTAAACGGTTTGGTTTTGGTTTTTGAAGTAAAACCGTTTACTTATTCGATTCGGTTATGGTTTTTGATGATTAACCAATTTAAAATCGTTTAATCGATTAGATTAAGCTGATTAACTGTAACCGAATTAACAAAAAAAAATATGAACCGATAATCATTAACCAATTAACCGAATAATATATATCAATTAATCAAATCAATCAAATATATATATAACCAACTAATATTTTTTCATAAATGAATCATTTTATGTCATTATTCATTCGATTTTTATCGATTAATCGTTTAAAAATTGATTGAGAATTCGATTTTTTATAACTGTTTAATTAACATTTAACTATAATCGTTTACATAATCAATTAATTGAAACCGATTAATGAATGATTACAATTTTATAAACCTTAATCGATTATTAATCTATTCGAATATATGTTATCTATTATAATCAAAACCGATAAAAATCCGAAGAAATCACACCGATTAACTTCCTTAGCCCCGTGCCCACTTAACCTAAGCTACATTATCAACCAGGGCGGCGGCATTTTGAAATGTCTTTTGAGTTCTACGCGTCAACTACACCTGTCTCACATTAAACCAGCAAAAAACGTTTTCGATACTTAATATAGTACTTGTTCTAGAATGAGTATACGATATTTTTGAAAGAATATGATTATACGACATCTTTGTTGTGCGACACATGTCTGAATTGGATAAGAGAATAACAGGTCAACAGTATTAGTAATAAAATTATCCCTCTTATGTGATGTATCGATAGTCCTAATAAGATCGATGATATGTCCTAGTTTAGTCAGCATTGTTTTATTTTCATACTCCATAAAAAAATGTTGAGGCTGGTGTGTAATCGAAACAACCTTGATACGTTACTGGCACGTTACGTCCCTATAAAAAAAACCATAGCTCTTTGGTCCTTGTATGGATCGAGTATCAATCTACACGTGGATTACTCAATTGGAGTATCGACTTATCAATTTGTGAAAATAACAAGGACCACATGGAGAGTTCAATTATTTTCAAATTAGATCGTTTAAAAATTGATATTTCTAATCAAATCAGGGTTTTTATCAGGGTATTTTTTTTTTCTAGAAGAGAAAATAGTTTACTTTTGTACTTATGACCCAATTGAAATCCAAATTTCATCTATTCTTAAAGAGAGTACCGATGCAGCTGTGGCACAGCCTCATCCACGAAATAGTTTCGATACAAAATCTTTTTTTCCTTGTTTTTAACTATTCTCTTGTTTCGAATTATAAGCAATATTTTAAATAATATATTTATCGAGATGAAATTTAACTCAAATCGCGGGAATATCAAATATTATTTTTTTGAAAAATTATCTTGAACATTAATGATAATTTAAATTATGTATTTCAACCTTATATAAATGACATAATTTTCTATCGTGATATAGACGACAAACGAATCCCCTTAAACTACGTGTTGACTAGTACAATGATTGTGGATGTTATTTATAATATGAGACGAAGGTAATAATAGATCAACCAAAAAATGGGTCAAAGAGAAAGATAAAAATAGAGACATTGAGTCGTATCCCGTAGGAAAGGGAGGGGGAAATTGTTAATAAATTCTTAGATGTATATATCCTTATTCTTTTTATAATTATGCTATTTTGATTGATGATATTAATTTGATATCTTTTTTATCAAATTTATTATTAATTTTTTTTTGTTTTTTTAGTCAATCAAACATGGAGGGAGGATAGCATAGAGGTGAATAATGATATAAAATAGGCCCATTATTTGGGAAGTTTTTCTGTGCATCGTTTGTTGTTTAGCACGGTCAACATGGTTTTTTCATCTTGCTCTTGGGAAAACAAAATTTTTTAAAAGAAATTAAAAAATTTTAAGAAAAATGAGATAACGGAGACAAACGGTCAACAACAAGGCAAAAGGTTAGCATTAACATTAACGGAGCAAGAAGTGAGTGTGGGACCCCGATTTGCACACGAAACACACCGTTCAGTGAACACGGTTTTCACCTTTTCTTAAAAAGAAAAATTAAAAAATAAAGAAAAAGTTCAAATTATAGCTTTTGATAATCGAATAAAAACGATATATTTTTTCTGTTTTATAAAAATTACAGTTTTTCTAACAGGATAATTATGTATATTGTTTACACGATAAAACTATAAATATAAAATAAATTAAAAAAATATTTTAATTAATTATATGACAAAAAAATTTATATTATAATTTGATTATGATACAACAATACCATCCCAATTCCGTCATCACCACTATAAAATCCAAGCAAAAATCGCCAATTGCACTCATCACAAGTGAACTGTCCTGTTTGTTCTTCCCCTTCCCTATTCCTGTGCCCCCAATTCAATCAATTCTCTGGTAATTTTCTCAACATTCTTTGGTATTGCACAAACCTTCTTGATTTTTTTTTCATGAGTTTGCAGTGGGCGGTGATCAAAATTTGATTTTGTTATACCCATTGAGCCCAATTTTGCCCTGCTGCTATTATCTGTTTGCTGAATACTGATATGTGCAAGTGCAACAGTATATTTGCAATTGGGTAAGACTGAGTATTAGGTCCAATTCATGGTGGGATTGCCTGGGTCGTTGTTGTTTCTGAGTATTAAGATGCGTTGAATGTTCGCATTCAGGTTGTGAGATCTAGTTTCACATTGATTCATTTCCCCATGTTGCAAATTTTAATGGTATCAGATCAAAATTTGATTTTTTGTCTTACCCGTGTGGTATAGATCTTTGCTCCGCTTGTATTGTTTGTGTTACGAGTTATCTGTTGAAATGTGCTGAATTTGTGTATGGTTTTGTACTTGTGATGGCAGAGCAATGGCTTGGATTCCAATGGATTTGATTGTGAATGTACTTGCTAGGATGCCCGTCAAGTCGCTGATGCGATTCAAGTGTGTATCTAGGTCTTGGTATGGTCTGATAAGTGATCGAGGTTTTGTGCAACTTCATCTGAAGCGAACTCTTGAGACCAATTCGTGTACTAGTATTGTAATTGGGAACCAGTCCCTATACTCGATGGATCTTGAAAATATCGATTCATGTACCGAGATATACAATGATCTTGGTGGCTTGATGAGATTTCCTTCAATTGTAGGTTCTTGCAATGGCTTGCTTTGCCTAGCCTACGATGATCCCAAGCGGACCCTTGTTTTGTACAATCCTTATTCCCGAATGTACAAAAAGGTTCCGCCTCCTAGTAATGAGTTGAAGGGACACTCGTTGATCATTCAGCGTGGAAACTTCGGGTTTGGTTATGATAGTGCTCACGATGATTTCAAGATTGTATCGGTCCTTCAGTTTCCTGGTATGGAGGGTTTCGGCTACCGGAATGCTGCCTATGTTTACAGCACGAATAACGACTCATGGGAGTCGATTGAACTGCCTCCTTGTCTTTTCCTTTGTCACGCTACAACACCTGCACTTGTCAATGGAGTGTTATATTGGATAGGTGTTGAATATCCTGGGTCAGATAGTTATTGCTCAGTTGTCGGCTTTAGCCTTTCTGATCAAAGCTTTGTGAAGGTGCCGCACCCTCAGCATTATGATACTCGTAAAAGCCTTGAACTAGGAGAATTAAGTGGATGCTTATCGCTGCAGGTTAAGGCTGGATTAGTTGCTCATGTATGGATGATGAAAGGCTATGGGGCAGAGTTTTCTTGGATCAAGTTGTGCAGCATCTCCATTGCTAGATTTGGCAACTCTTGGTGTAGTATGAAGACAGTCGCCTATTCAAGAAACGGACGAGAATTATTCTTCTGGTGGAGAGGCAAGGGGCTCTTTTCATATGACTTAGAGGAGAAGTCATTCAAGAAAGTAGAAATTCCGCGGTTTCCTACAACCTCTATGCTTAATGATGCTATGCTTTGTATTGAAAGCCTAGTTCAACCAAGGGGTGGCTGGTTCGTTACTAGAAAGCAAGATGCTACGGTTGTAAGAACGGAAAATGGGATTAAAGGCGGTGACAGAAAGCTGGAGTTGCCACTAGAGGTATCCTTCACAAGGCAACTGAAGCTGGAGTGTTGAAGAGCTGTGGAAATGATTCTAGATATCTACTGGGTTATGTTCATTACGATCCGGATCCGATTTCATAGCCGTTTTCCGTCGTGCAAATTTGATTACTTTGCATTTGGTGATTGTGCTGTGACTTGTGAAACTCAATGAGCTTTCTTTAGTCTCTGCTGGAGTGTGCCTACAGTTAGGTTTGTTGATTCTTATCCATGTATATAGTTTTTGATTCAATATCATCGTTGTCTTCTCATGATGGGTTAGATATTGATGTTGATAAAAACCTTATTTGGTCTCATACGTTTACATTATTTTTCTATATTACTGTAAGTTATAGTGCTTTCCAATTTATTTTATCTGTAGATTGTAGATAGTCTAGTGGCTTGCAAGTTGAAACAAGCATATGAAATCGAAACTTCAGCGAAGTTGTTGTCATTCTCCCACTTCCATATTCTGTTTTGATCTTTTACTCGGAAAAGATTCTATCCGATATGATCTGAATTATATGGTTGAATAAATAAAAACATATTTACGTTTTTTCAGGAAAAAAGCAACAAAAAAAAGAAAAAAAGAGACTTGTCTGCCCTTAGTATATCACAGCCATGACGGTATCAGGTTGGAAACAGAATTTACTTGAAATTAAAATTACTATATTTGAATGCTTTTAAAAGTTGAATAAGAGCTCAAATTGATCATTCACATAGCCATTGGTGAAAGGTTACCTTTGTTTTTTGAATTACAATATTTGAATTCTTTTTTTAATTTGTAGTGATTGCATTTCACTGTTCCTCTAGTGCTTGTTAGCTGCCTCTCGTGAAAGCAGAGTAGTGGCTGGAGTTCCGCACAATGAAGACATTGTTTTCTGCTGATCTCAGGAGTTGTCGAACTCATGACCACGTGGTTGAAGTTCCTGTGAATGTGGCAATCGACATACTTGCACGGCTCCCTCTCAAGCCTCTTTTGCGGTTCAAGTGTGTATCAAGGTCTTGGAATGACCAGATAAGTGGCCCAGGTTTTGTGAAGCTTCGTCTGAAGCATTCTCTTGAAACCAATTCGCGTACCCGTCTTGTCGTCCAGAACAGCTCCCTTCATTCAATAGACCTCGAAAGTCCCGATTCCTGTACCAAAGTATATGACCCATATGAGGGTCAACGAGGCACAGACGAAGAGCTGAGGTGATTGGCATGGCTCTTCTGTGCACTCAAACTTCCTACAAGAATTTATAAAAAAAATAAAAATGAAATAAAATCAGATCTTCAAAAATCATATAAAATAATATATTTTAAAAATCTAAAAAAATGATAAGATGTACTTTAGAGGAAAAGAAGGAGTGATACCTCATGATAATTAACTTGGTTAGTCATATCTTCGGATAATTTTTCCTACAAATTATTGGGCATTGCATCAATGATCAACCTAATAGTAAGTCCAATCATGAGCCAAATGTGATTATATGTCTATAGTTTGATATCAAAATATAAAAAAATGTTCTAATCATGAGCCAAATCCCAATATGAAAATAAAACTGAACTAAATTTGATTCCAAATTTAGAATCAGATTTAAATACAATCATCACTGCCGTCATATTTTCATTTAAGAATCGTTTGAATTATATGGTTCTAAAATAAAAACAAATATTAAACAAGAGTTTTATAAATTTGAAATCATTTGATTTTAATATGAAACTATTTTGTTCTAAAATAAAACATAACATTGAAGCAAGGCCACTAGAATTTGGGTCAAAAGTAATATTTAATGTCAAATTTTAACAATCACCGCATTAATTTAAATTCTATGATTGGACTTTCTCCAAATAGCACACATGTTTGTCGAATTTGAGCATACAAATCTAACACGGGAATAGTCTGGTTCAGTAGTTGTGCATGCAGTTTTATTTGAACTTTTTTTTTCCCCTGATAAACACTTTAATTTGAACTTCTTTTTTTTTTTTTGATAAACGGTTTAATTTGAACTTTAAGGAGAGAATTGGCGGAGTCATTCAAATGGTGAATGACAAAGTGAATTCACCATGACTAGTATAATTCTCTGTCTAAAGATAAACCTCGGTAATTTCACCTTCCTTTCTTTCTCTTGAAGTGAAACAGCTTCATCTCCCCACAGAACGGCAAAACCCTAAGCAGGTTGTGGTGATTCGCCCTCTTCAAATTCACCTTGGTAATCTCTCTGTCTTTTCTTTTGCTGCTTATGAATTCTTGTCTAGACATTGGGTTGCATTCTCATATCGAAATAATTGATGGGCAATGCTTAGACAATTTGATGCTTGTGAATTCTAGTCTAGACATTGTGTTGCATTCTCATAAAGAAAAATTTGCTGGGCAGAGCTCAAAATTGATTTTTTTTGAATGCCCATTTGTGAAAGATTGTGTTTTAGTTAAGCCTCACTTTCTTTATGCGACCTAATTTTGAACATTTGCATCAACGATTAACCAACAATATGTTTTGTACCATGATGTGCACTACTGCGAAAGGTAGGTTCAGTGCTGAGTAATTCTTTCAGTGACTGTCGAGGGTTCGTGTCAAAAAACAGTCTCTTTGTTATATTACAACAACAGTGAGATGTTTGGTTGATTGGAGTGTTGTTGGCTCATTCATAATCCGCCATTCTAATCTAATCTTACCATGCATTTTCTTTCCTTTGCTGCTTGTGAACTCATGACCGATACAGGGTTGCATTCCCATCATCAGAAAATTGATTGGGAGAGCTCACAATTGATTTTTTTTTCCAAATACCCAACTGTGAAAGATCGTGTTTTTTAAGCATGCACTTTCTTTATGTGATCTAAATCTTGGGTCATTGCTAAAGGACGACAACAACCTAGTATTTCCTGTCGTAGACAGTGTCATTGCTAAAAGACCCAACGAATTTTTGTACCATAGTTTATATGTTCCATTGAGAATGGTTGGTCGAGTGGCAAGTAATTTTTGTCTTGACCGTGTGGTCAAGGTTCGAAACTTCCTTGGAACATCAAGAAGCAATTTTTTAATCATAATATACGAGCGAGATTTTTTGTTGAGCGGAGTTACTAGATTGAGGATCCGACTCAAAGGCAATTGAAATTGAGTGGAATAAATCAGGATCTTATTTGTAGATGTTTTGAGTTCATAAATCCCCAATGTGGGTTTTGTAGTGTTGTTGGCTCATTCATAATATCATGATATTGATGTTTTATTGACAAGTGTTTAGTTAATGTTTATGGCTCCATGTGATGACAGAGTGATGGGCTGTAATTCCTTTGGATGTGATTATGGATGTACTTATGCGGCTTCCCGTCAAGCCTCTTTTGCAATTCAAGTGTGTATCGAGGTCTTGGCACGGCCTAATAAGTGACCCAGGTTTCGCAAAGCATCATCGAAGCGATTATCTCTTGAAACTGATCCGCCTGCCCGTCGGATTGTTGTCAACGGGTTCTATTCAATTTACTCGATGGATCTTGGAAGTCCTTATTCCTGTAACAGGCTGTATGAACCCTTTGGGGGTTTGGGGAGATTTCGTTCAGTTGAAGGTTCGTGTAATGGATTGCTTTGCGTCTGCTGCTACGACGAATCTGACTGTACCATTGTTTTATACAATCCATGTACTCAATACTACAAAAAGCGTCCACCTCCTAATAGAGAGTTCAATGGCGGCGTCTTGCGTGCCTGTGATGCAGCTTTTGGATTTGGTTATCTTAGTGTCTGACGATTTCAGGGTTGTCCAGATAGTTCGGGAGGTTCACAGACATCGAACCGTTGATGTTTACAGCACAAATTCTGATTCATGGACTGGCTTAACTGCCAACCTTGGCGCTACATTGATCTTTATCCTCAGGGTCCTCCACCTGCACAGGCTGTACTTGTTAATGAAGTCTTTACATTGGATAATTTTTATAAGTGACCGTATTTCGACTTTGATTGTTCGATATAGCCTCGTCGATCAGTGTTTTACGGAGGTGCAACATCCTGACCCTTGTGCTGAGTATTGTACTAAACTCTTAGACGACGTTGGGTACGGAGGACAATAGAGGAATTGAATAAATAATCCTGGTAATCCTGTGTTTATGGATTACTAATCCGGAATAATATCTCTAATCCTTTCATCATCAATCCCACTTTTTCTTGTGTTATTTCTATAACCTTTTAATATAAAAAAATATCAAATCAATTTTATTTATTATAATCAATTCATTAATTTTTTTCATAACTGTTTTACTAAATCTCATCACCATAAAAGAAATTCCGTTTACCACTACCCATCATCTGCTGCCGATGGCCACCAGTTACCCACCGTTGACAGCCGCCCGTCGTTGACCACCACTATCGACCGTCGTCGACCACCACCATTGGCCGTGGCCCCAACCACCCCCACCATCGACTGACCGCCACCAACCGTCGGCCGTCACGGCTTACCATCACCGCCCGCGTCATATAATTGTCACAATATTTTTCGTATCAAACATCACATGTTATAGGTGGAATGAGATAATTAATCCTTCTTATAAATAATGAAGGGATTATCAATTTTTTATTATTTATCCTATCTTAACCCATCCGTGTACCAAACAAGCCCTTGGGGTATTAGGTGGCTGCATATCGGCGTTATCACTACAGGTTAGTCATGACCTTGTTGATGTATGGCTGATGAAAAGCTATGGGGTGGAGTCTTCTTGGATTAAGTTGTGTCGGATTCCAATTGCTGGACTTGCTTATTCTCTTGATTTTGTATCGCTGATTACCTATTCAAGAAATGGACGAGACCTGTTATTATGGGTAGAGGACAGAAGGCTCTTTTCATATGATATAAAGGAGAATTCATGCAAATAAGTAGGAAATCCACAGTTTGGAGCAACCGCTACAACTACAAGGACTAAGGCAATCCTTTGTAGGGAAAGCCTAGTTCAACCAAAGGATAGTTGTGTTACTGAAAAGGAGATGGCGATGCTACAGCCAGAAGACAAGAAGAGGAGAAGACAGTTTCCGTCACGGAAGTATACTACTCGTTAGAACTTTATTCTTCTGATATTGGAGTATACAGTTTCTGTGAGACATTAGAGCATAGCTGAAGTTCCATTTTCTTGTGCATATTTGCTTTTCTAGCCGTTATTGTTGAAGGTGCCTCAAATCTTTTTCTCCGCGTGATACGCGTTGTCCGCGTGACATCTCCTCCCCGCGTTCTCTCCGTGTGGTGTCCGTATTTTCGTCCGCGTGGCTTCTCTATGTTTGGTTCTTAGTATAAGAAGAGGAAGATGCAGAGGGAGAAAAGATGCGGGGAAGAGTAGTGAGAAGCAAAGGGAAAGAGTACTGGGAAGAAGAAGAGGGCAAAGAGATAAGGCAGGGAAGGAGAGGAACACATTGTTCATATATACACATAAAAACATATTGAGGGTTCAAGAGATTTGTTTTAGAGAATATTATCTCTATTCCTTATTGTGAGATTCTCAATATTTTGAATGTACCCCATTTTGTATTTCCTCATTTGTTTAGTGGATTCTTCGTCGTCGGCGACCGTCTGTGGTTTTTCCCGTAAGGATTTTCACGTAAAAATCTTTGTCTCATTTATTTTTACATACTTATTATTGTTTGTGTTTATAATTAATAGACACGTTCGTAACAGTTATCAGTGACACATGGAAGGCATGCTTCATAGTTGCGTTTCTCTTTCGTATTTGCCTGGTTCTTGTTGCACAACTCCTTATCTTGAGAAGAATAGGTTCACAGTTGGTCGCCAGTAGCCAAATAAGGACCAGTCAGCTCGAATCGATAAGAATCCATGCTATTAACTTCTGTTAAATAACTTTTATCAGGCTGGGATTCTGAATCACACTCTCTAGCTATATATACATGATAGTATCACAAGTCTTCTGGATCTCTATCGCAGATTGATCGCGTCCAAGGTAGTCTATACTAACATAATTCATCCTTTATGTCCCACACTTTATGAGTAGTACTATCAAGCATGCCAATTTCGCTTCTCGTAACCCTCATTATCTTGTGTAATTATCGTCTTTCTTTGTTAGAAGTTCCAAACCTGGGAAGTTTCTTCATTTGATGAAGATCATTCGACTATGGATTAATTGCTCTCCTTTACTTCCATTTCTACGGGTATACTCCTAACCAATGAGTCTCTCCACAGGGAAAGCGGTTGAAGTGACCAATGCAGGAAACTGCAGGAGGTGCACGCGTAGCCACAAGTCTATGCTGGAATACTGAATAACCCTGGAAATGGAGCTAGATTCCCATCATCTATTTTGCTGTCGATTTTCAGATACACAAACATGAAAAGTCCCTTGTGACTTCTTATGTCCTATTTGTCCTGTGTTAGATTGAAGTTCATCCGATATTAGGTCGACGGAGATGTATGTGGCTTTATTTATGTGAAAAAGATACCGAAAGTAGTTTGTTTATGTTTTGTTTGGTCGTAATTGCACATCAACTTTAAACCTCAGAAAATATCTGGAGTTTCTCTCTCATTCCAGGAAAAATAAGCATCCCTTTGCAGGTTACAAGGTTTTTTCAGATTTGCTAATGGCCGCCTTTCATTGACCTCTCTTCTCATCACGTAGATTCAGATGATGAAGAGATAATCACAATTGCACCTCAAATATCAAAATCAGTATTTACCAGAATGTCGATTTTTTGATCTTCCTTGCTCCCTCTAGATTGATTTGAGAAAGAATGAGAAATCGACAAGGACAATAGTTTTGAATTGTTTGATTCGAGGAGCTTCTTTCTTTTTCTTTTTCTTTTTTCTAAACCCTTTTTCTTGAGCTCTTTTAGCATTGTAGTGCGTAGTTGACGAAGATGAACGATTTATTCTCGAGTTCGTTCAAGAAATACACGGACCTGAAGCAACAGGCCTATCTCGACGACATGGAGGCAGGAACGAGCGCAGAAAAAGAAGGGGTAGACCTCGACAAGTTCTTCGAGGACGTTGAGAACGTGAAGGAAGACATGAAAGAGGTCGAGAAGCTCTACAAGAAACTCCAGGAGTCGAACGAAGAGAGCAAGATTGTGCACAATGCCAAGACAATGAAGCAGCTTCGTGCCCATATGGACTCTGATGTTGTACAGGTCCTCAAGAAGGTTAAGGTAATCAAAGCGAAGCTCTAGAGAAATCGAATGCAGCTAGCCGAAATGTCCCAGGCTGTGGACCCGGATCCTCATGCGATCGCAGCACGAGGACATCTGTTGTTAGTGGTCTGGGAAAGAAGCTCAAGGACATGATGGATGATTTTCAGAGTCTAAGAGTAAAGATGCAATCTGAATACAAGGAGACCATGGAACGAAGGTCATTCAACCGAATTTTGAATGTTTTCTCTGTCGTTGGCTATGTTGATTGTGAACAATGTTGTGTAACACAGATATTTCACAATAATGGGAGAGAAGGCAGAAGAGGCAACAATTGACAATCTAATAGCAAGCGGAGAGTCCGAGAATTTCCTTCAGAAAGCCATACAGGAACAAGGGCGAGGACAGATCCTAGACACCATATCCGAGATCCAAGAAAGGCATGACGCGTTGAAGGAGAACATCTGTTCTTCCTTCTTAGAAGGATTTCGAGGGAGAACATGTACAGTTCGATTAGCATAGTAGATCGATTTTGTCTAGCTAACGTTCATGCCGACTGTAAATGTTCTTGTAAAGTTTCCCTAGGGAAATTTCCTGCAAGTAAAGCATTTGAAAGTGGAAGTTCATGTAATTATTAGCGACGATTGTTGGATGCATTTAAACATTATGCTCTCATCTTATTCTGCTGTTGTAGGGGTACAAGAAATGAAAACAAAGTAGCAGTATCTGCATAATGGGCACTGGAATCTGACACAGAGTCGAAGCTTGCAAACAATGGATCCACCATAATTGAGACGAACTATGTCGTTCTGCACGTAGAAGCTTCCTTGGGGCGTAGGAACCAGATGAAACAACTGCAACAATGTAAAACAAGCAGAAACGAGATCCATATTAAGCACTGAGGATTCAAATTAACTCCATAAATCCACTTTTATCGTAATCTGAAGTATCAGCTGTCTCGAGAAATTATCACATCGTCCAGTAATGAAAAATACAATCGGGGCTTAATCATTGTGATCACCTGGCTGAATCTCAAGTAATGCTCTTCTCCAGACAACTGCAAGCTACCGCTAACGAACACTGATGATGCCTCCATTGAAGAGCGAAGGCTGGGAGTCGACAGTGCTGACGACATGCCTGCATTGATCAAATGGCAGAGCGTTGAGCTTCGATGAGATCTCCTCTGCTCCCTGCGTCCTCTGCCCCTCGAAGGTGAGGGTCGAGGCTTCATGATACAGGGAAGACAGAGATGGTCGGTCATTATCGAAGAGATTGCAATAATGATCCACAAATGCTCTCCCGACAACCTCGACCTGCTCTTCCATGGCTTCCTTCAGCACCTTCCAATCGACATGATTCCTGCCTGGATATAAATACAGGCTAAGCTTTGTAATAAAATCAAATAAAGCTAATGGGACGGCTCTAGGGCGGTCATGCTTTAGAATGCTTATTACGAAAATAACCCTTACGCACTAACAATAATTGCGATAGAAGTATCCTAGAGGGGTTAGGGCTAGCGTTTTGAGCAGGGGCATAAAGGGTATTGTAGATGACATAGTTGAAAAGGACGGAGAATGCTGTGATTCTACGCCAAGAAAGGCACAAGGAAGAGATATCTGTTTAGAAGAGAATCCATGCCCTTTTCAGCCGTCCACTAAGATTTATTGAGTCACCCAGGTCGGCAAAGTTAAGTGCACCAAAGAAAAGATGAATCCTGAGAGCTGAAACGCCTGAAATCAAGGAGATTTCATGGCTTATTAGTTATTAGTAGTTCTGCATTCATGTCCTCGTCGACACGGAATCACATTGTATCGATGTCTATTCTTATAACCAGAATCAAGTTTCGACATCATTCTGTTTTCCCGGAAAAATAACTACACTTCATGTCAGACCAAGGTATTTAACTCAAGATCATGTCTAAAACAGTCTCTTCACACGTATAAAGCAAACAACTCTAGTCATTCAGAGGATCATCTTAACTCAACTCCGACAGGTCTCCAGTCGAAACAATATTCTGCTTGTAGCAACTACCAGGGCTTCAGGGTTTTAGATCCCATGGGAGATGCCAATGTTCAATATATGGGTTATAATTTGCCAGCAGTGCAGCAAAGCAACCAAAGTTACAGGAGTGGTAAAGAGCAGGAAAAGTATCTAAATGACCGAAGGAAAAATGGTTAGCGAGTTATCTTAGACCAGGAAAAAAAAAAACTCGTGGAGATTGTAATGCTACATATATCCTCAAGAGCTACCAGAATCCATCAACATTGAAGCACACTAGATATACCAGAATCCATCGATATAGAATAAAACATGTGAAGGAACCCTTGGATTGATCTATACAGATACCAGAAAACAATAGAATCACAGAGTCAACCATAACCAGTTTCTCAAGTCCATTGCAGCTCCCAACAAAACCGAGAAAAACTTCAGCAATTATTGTGTTTGTTTATCATAAGATTTATTTATCACTATCATAAGATTTATTTATCACTAATACCATAACTCCATTGCCGCGTGATTAAACCAATTTCTGTAAACTTTTATCTCAAAGGGAAAAAAAAGGTAGAATACGCTCTGATCATGTTTGTTACACATCCAAATGTCACTATGTAGCACCAAAAAAATAAGTTCAAAGGCATTCCACAGTATGCTAACCAGACATCAAAATTGCAACAAATACTATGAATTCCAGGGAAACAACATGGTTTATCTGGAGGTTACACGAACCATCAGATAAAGGCAACCCGAAACAAATTCATTAACTAACAAGTATGATAAAGCCACACATACGTTCAGCTGAAATTGTTGATACTTGATACATAAGTACCAGACAAGCATTTATTTCAGACATCAACGAGGAGTATATAAACTCAAAGCGAAGCTGCAATAAGGTATATGAGATGCATAGAAGCAAATCTATAAATGTTCCTCTGAGTATTTATCTAACCAACATTGAAGCAAATATAACAAAGGTTACAGGATAATTCTCCAAGAGAGGTTCAGACTTCAGTACAATCTAGTCGAATTTAGTCCACAACTTTTTAAACTACATCAATGAAAACGAAACGAAGCTACCTTAATCAGACCTCGGAATCAAGGCACCGCCTTCAACGCCAGCTCGTCGGCCAATACCCATGAACACCATACCCGGTCTTCCAGTTATCGAGATAAACAACCTTCCTGACAGCCCAAACTGAAACGAACATGGCCGCAATCATCAATGTCCTCTGCACATTCACATTCCTGATCCTCACCACCCCATGAGTGACCAAAGCCAAAACCACCCCGACAACCGTATACAAGAACCCAACCGCAAACCCCTCCGCACCCAACTGCATCCCCGACCCCTGATAGAAAAACACGAGCTTCCCGGGCTCGTTCCTGTCCGGAATAAACATCGGCATCTTCCTAATAATATTAAACATCGTCCCCGAAACACTGAAAAAGTACACGAAAACCGCCCCAAACAACCAGAACTTGTAATCATGCAACAACGTCTCCCCAGCAACAACCCTCTTGATCAAATACGGACTCAAAACCAACACAACAGCCACTAGAACCGCCATCTGAGTCCTCGAGACCAACGGCGGCCTCTCAATTTGCCCAATCTTAATCCCCGTCTTACTCTCAATTAAACCTACGATCGATTCCGCTAGTCTCCCTAAATCCCCCTGATCAACCTGAGCCGCCTCCTTCGGCTCCCTCACATCATTCCCAATCAACCTAATATGCGGCAGCGAATTGACTCCAAATAGCACGAACGAGTTCTGCGAGTCCTTGAACTCGATATCGAAAAAGAACAACAAATTATCATTATCATTATCATTATCATTATGTTTGAGGTAGGCTGCAGAGACGAGGCCGAATTCGGAGCGGAGGGATTGGAGGTTGAGTTCGGCCTTGTCGTGGAGTTGAGCGGCGTCGAAGAAGACGAGGAAAGACAAGGGGCGAGGGGTCGGGAGGGCCAGGATGCGGCGGAGGAGGTGATCGGTGAGTCGGATCACGCCGCCGGATTTGGATGATTGGGATCGGAGAAAGATCAAGTCGGCGACCACGGCGTCGGTGTCGGAGGCGCCGGCGGCGCTGGTGGTGGAGAGGGGAAGGATTAGGGTTAGGGTTAGGAGAAGAGTGGTCAAGGGTTTGACCGGAGACATTTTCTGGGGATTTTGGGCGAGATGGGCTTTGAAATTTGGAGAATGATGAAAATGGTGAGGGTGGAGACTAGTCTAGTGCGCTAGGGTTTGGTTGGACGGTAAACGCTCTAGGATTGAGGGGTTAGAGCAAGTCCAACCCTCATATCTAGTTTTGCATATGTAGGTACATTTTATTGATGAATATTACAATCATATCGCGCATAAATACTTAAAACTATAATCATTTTTCTTTTGATAAATTGGGTCTTAAAGAATTTCGCTTTAAATTAATGAACTTCGCGTTAATGAATTTATTTTGTGTTCTTGGATTGGGTTTTCATAGACTTCCTCAAAATATTTGATAGATATCAAACTGAAACCATTCCGTTGGATCTTCATGTGTTTGTTTAAGATATTGATAGATATAAAACTAAAACCAATCATAACAAGTTATGAAACGGGAACATGTTTTCCGAAAATCTTGAAAAGAACAAGTAACAGGTTAAAAATATTATTGGAATACCTGCGTCAATAAACCTTAACAAAAATATTAATCACCTCAATTCAACCCAAATACTACCCAATTGGATCGGCATTGTCTCTTATTATGATCTTATCCATTTGCAACTACTAGTTTTGCTTTAATATGCACATAACACTCTAACCATCTCATGTTATAATTAAACCATCTCATGTTATAATTAACCTCAAAGGATGTATGTTAGCAATTCAATCAACGGTGGAAAGAGAGCCACATCATTATCATGAGTGAGGTGGCATGACTGACATTGCTATAATTTATGCCAAATATTAACACATGAATTGGCCAAATCTAAATTATGCCCATTGAATCCATTGGAGTTAAATTTGTTGAGATCTTAATTATATTTTGATTATAACAATCATTTTGTCAATTCACTGGACTTGTTCTTACAACACTTACAAGGTCGTGTTTTGCTCCATGAAATCCCATATTTGTGATTCCGATACTCAGACCATCAAACAAACAAATTCAATCGAGTTCCTCAAATCCCAGATCTGGATTGCAGGGTTGTTTGGATGGAGTAATTTGTGAAATCGGATTTGTTTGATTGAGTCCTCAAATCGATTTTTGTTTGATTTTTAGGGTTTTGTTTTGTCCTCAAATCTATTAAGTCTGGCACTTCAATATGCAAAGTTAGATTTTGGTTGTATGCGAATTTTGTTTTTGGTTGTATCCCAGATTTTGTTTTGCTGTAGTTGTGTACGAATTTTGTTTTTTTGGTTGTTTATTGTCAATTGATTCTTCTAATAAAATTTGCTAGGTTAGACTTTTCTTTGGATTATAGATAGACTTGTTCTCGATTTGGTGAATTTTCCTCCTGTAAAGAAGGATTGATGATGATCAATTTAGGAGGAAGAAGATCAACATAAGGAGGCATAAGATGGAGTTTGAATAGAGGGCAAAATGGTCATAAAATATTGAAGCATGCTTAATAAAAATATGAAAAAGATTTTTTTCTAACGTTTGCAGTTTAACCCAAACGTGCTTCATTTCGAAACGGGGGGTTCAAGTGCAAAACGGTGAAAAGGGATTTTATGTGCATTTTCTCGTTATTATTGATGTTGAGTCTAGTTTTACTTGAGTTGAAATATATATTTTTAATCCTAATTTGCATGAAATATGTTGTATTTTTGTATTATTAAACACGTAGATTGAGAGTTTCGTTTTTTTAGTTTAATGATGTGACAAAATTATAACTGCAGCATAACATACAATCAAAATATATATAATGTAAACTATTATTAATGTATCATGATAATTTTGCAAAAGATAATGTTTGATTCTTCAACAACACGAATCAAAGTTTATATTGACATATGAACGCAATCAAAATATTATATCTATATTAAAACGAAGGGAGTATAATTGAGTTTGATCCAAATGAAAATTGCGAACCCTGAACCTCTCTTGAGCCAAACTCGAGTCTAGCTCGGTAGTTAATCTCCAACGCAAATTTGGGTTTTGATTGTAAAAAAATATTCAACTATATTTGGGTAACCCCAATCTAAACTTGTTAGGTGCTGAGCTAATATGTGGCGTGAGTCCGGATAATGTCGATTTAAATAGTTATCCGGTTTATAGATTATTTGGTGGATCAAAGGATTCTTGAAAAAACTTTTTAAAAAAATATTAAAAAAATTGAGTATATTTGAATAAAAAGTTTTGACTTTTTTATACTCCATTTGTCCAAGAAAATGAAATATTTTAATTATACATACTTAAAGTTGAACTCACGTTATACGACAATAAAATTTTATTTTTTGAAAAATTATCCATGAACATATTTTTTTCACATGGTCCTCTATTCGGATGAACTCAACCCAGTTAAAAGCATTCGATATCTTCATCTATATACCCGATGCATTACAATTGTGAATATCTGAATATGATTTGTAGGAAATATTCCGTACCAACCCACTCTATTTATTGGTTGTTCCGACTTCAAATAATTTGAATTATTCATCAGTATGTCGCGATGCAATCATGAGAAAAACTTGCAAAAAATAAAAAAATAAAATAAATAAAAAAAAATATTGAAATAACAAGGATCTCAGCAGAATATCTAAGAATATAATAGAGATAACTTGAGCACTCGAGAGAAGTATTTCAGACTATTTTCCTGTAAAAACGCAGCACTAGAAAAATAACTATGTAACATTTTTTCTAAAATCAAACCATTTCTGATTATCTCGTAATTATTGTTACATAAAAATATATAATTTATATTTTAGTCAATACTTTCATAAAAAAAATATATAAATTATCAATAGGTGTTATTTTTAAAATTTGGTCACCTTTAATTTATTAATTATCATTTTTTTATTTGTTTTGATTTTAGTAATGATTTGTTGAATTGAAGTATTTTACTTTTGCTAGATGATTAATTGAGAAATAAGATAATAAGATATGATGTTTTGATGACTAATAGGTAATTCTTTCTAAAAAATTTACATAAAAAGATATTTGATAATCCCAACATACCAATTAAAATTAATTTGATCTCATAATTATCAAAATGATTTAAATTTATGTTTATTTAATCAAAATGAAATGTTATCTTTATTTCGAAACCACAAAAAGGGTATTAGTTTTATCAAAAAAGATGAATTATTCTAAATTACATTTTAATTATAAATACATACACGAGAAAAATAATTGTAAAAAATTACAATTCAATCATCTCATTTAATCGTTAAACCTATCCTCACCTCCACCCAACCCCTATCCATCACCCCACTTTCGTCAGAATATTCGTCGAAATCTAATCACATCATTGGAATCTGACAATATCGTTAGAATCTTTGTCGGAATTCGAACACGTCATCAGAATCTTCGTCAGAATTTGAAACATAGCGTCTGAATAACATCAAAATAGAGCGCATGAATAAAATGAAACAAAGTAGCACTATACGACCAAAACAGAGTGATAGTATAAGATCAAAATAGACTGGTAGTACAAGATCAAAACACAGCTGTAGAACCAAAAAAAAAACCAAAAAAAAAAACAAAACAGAACTGCTATATAAAAACAAACAGAGTTGTAGAACAAGTATAAACAAATGGAGCTGTAGAATAAGAATAAAACAAAGTGACAGTGCGAAATTAAAGCAGAGAACCAGAGCAAAACAGAACGACAGAATAAGAATTAAACTGCGGGACCCTACAGAACCAAAACAGAGTTACCGAACAAAAACTAACAACAAACCACGAGATCTCCACCTCTGGTCACCAGAACAACAAACTCCCGCGCAATCCCACAAAACAAATACAAGACTAAAGCCAACACTCTGCTCCCACAATGTACACCAATCCAAGTAATATCACCATTCAAGGGTTGTCGCCACCAATGTAGATACAGCAAAAGCCATCATTTTTTAGCGTCAAAAACTTGAAATTGGATCCTAGTCTATTTAAAACATCAAGTTGAACTTGGATGGCCACACTGTGAGCTTTTTCAGCCTCCAACTCCGTCAATCTGGTCTGCTCTTGCTTCCTGTTCAACTTGAAAACCTGTGCCAAATAAACACACCACAACCATCAAAGTCACACAAAAGCACGAATCATAACCACCATTTCCCTCAACACCCCCAATTCCACATGAAATCAAGTGAGATCGGAGACGGATATGAGATTTTTACCATGTGGTTTCGGGATCCGTTCATGATAATTGAGAAAGAATTCGAGGGTGTGATCCAGAATACCAAGTTTCGATTAATAATGACGATTGATTAAATTATGACGATGGATGATGACGACGATTGTTGAAAACGATAGGGGCAACGACGACGGCGATGAATGTGGTTGGAGAGAGAAGGGGAAGTGAGCGAGTGATTGACATTATAGGTTTTAAAATTTTTTATTATGTGCATGATTTTTGTAATTTTTTTTTGAAAATTTATAGTTTTTGATAATTTATTGAAAAAAAACAATAAAAAAGGAATAAGGAGGAAGAAAGAGTATTGGTAAAACACACGAAAGCATGTTATGCAATTAGCCCTTGCACAAAGGCGCGTTAAATCTTTGCCATATCTTGCCATCCATTTATAAATCACAAACAATTTCACCTGTCGATAATTATACGTCTCCTTTTCCGTTTTCCTCTCCGCCGAGGGTTGTCTTCACGCGATCGAAGCAAAACCCTAGAATCAAATTAGCAGAAGATGGTGTGCGAAAAATGTAAGCCTCCAATTCGCTTCGATTTCGTTCAATTCGCCTCATAATCATCATGGGATTATGTTGTTTCTTTTTTTCTTTTTTTTGTGCTTTGGTTTGATGTGTGGATTATGCAGTGTTTTCTTTATGGGTATTGAATTTGTGGATGGTGTTTGTTTTGATATTTGGGTAGTAAAGTTGGGGTTTTGGGGTTGTGATTTTGTGTTTTTTTGGGTTGCCATTTGTGGGTTATGATTTTGGGGTCTTTGGGTTGTGAATTTCGGGTTTAGGTTAATGATTGTGTTTCATTGGGTCGTGATTTGTGGTTGGTGATTTGGGATTTTGAATGGTTTTGGGGTAGTGAATTTTTGAATTGTGATTTGTGGTTAGTGATTTTGGGGTTTTTTGGCTGTGATTTTGGGGGTTTGGGTTGTGATTTTGGGATTTGTTGGTACTGATATTGTGATTTGTGTTTTGGAATCAGGTGAGAAGAAGTTGGGGAAGGTGATAGTGCCGGATAAGTGGAAGGAAGGGGCCAGCAACACCACGGAGAGCGGCGGACGCAAGGTCAATGAGAAC
The DNA here is from genome assembly GCA_035668315.1 of Drosera spatulata. Taxonomy (NCBI): domain Eukaryota; kingdom Viridiplantae; phylum Streptophyta; class Magnoliopsida; order Caryophyllales; family Droseraceae; genus Drosera; species Drosera spatulata. The sequence continues at coordinate 19,215 of JAOVYX010018360.1, read as the reverse complement.
AAACTCCTCTCCAAGAAGCACAGGTTCGATCTCGTCTTCTAATTCTACAACCATGATGATGATGATTTTGTGAACAATTTTAATCCTTGCTTTTAGCTTTAGATCAGGAAACAATGGATTCCGAATGTTGATTTGAGCTAATGTTGTTGAATTATTTGAAAACGTTCGAGGATTGAAATCGGACTTGTACTGTTGTACAAAGTGAGGTTTATTGGGGTGAAGTTGAAAACTTTCGACCCTGGGATTTAGTATGTATCAGTATAAGTAAGAAGTATTTCAAGAGTGAAGACATCAGTAAATCGGATGGATAGATAGTCTAAAAAACTGGATTGGTTGAAACACTGACTTTGTACGCATGTGGTCAATTCAGGAAAACTCATCCTCGTATTGAGGGATTAAGCTGTAGACTGTTGTATTATCGCTTTATGATGTAGCTCTGGATGTTTTCTTGACTACAGGGACATCTGTGTGTTGATTTAAGTTCTCTTTCTGTTGCCAATAGCAAGTTCCATACCTTTAGGCTGGAGAACACATAAGGGAACCTTAAGATGTCTTGAATGCAGAAGTAACAGTGCTTAGAACAGCCTATGATGCTGTAACATTATCAAAAGTGTGTTTTTCTGAGATGCATCTCTGCAAAGATCTCGGTTTTTTCTTTAGCTGATGTTTGTGTCGAGTATGTGAGTTTCTTGCTAACCCTGTGTTATATAGTTCATGTTTTTAGTGACGATTTTTAACTTGGTATTTGCTTTATTATAGATGGACTCCGTATGGGAATACCAAGTGCATCATCTGCAAGCAGCAAGTGCACCAAGATGCCAAATACTGTCATACATGTGCTTACTCTAAAGGTATCCATAACTAACCACCCACTTATACTCTATGCATTTCTTTCCCAGTAGCTGCTTCAGTCCTTTCGTAACAAGGCGATTGTTCCTACAAATATTCGTAACACATGGGTTTTATGCAGGTGTATGCGCTATGTGTGGTAAGCAAGTACTGGACACCAAGATTTATAAGCAAAGCAACGTGTGATGTGATCTCAGTACTCGTTCGTGGAGCTGTGGCTTGCTTCTCACTTGTCAAACAACGTATACGTATATGCAGTAGAACGACTACTTTGCTAACAATGTGTGCTTTCTGATTGTTGTACTGTGCCATCAGCGAATTCGCAGTCTGTATTTTTCACGTTAGCTACTGATAGGAAACCATCATTTGCTGTGTAGTGTAACTTCCGTGATTCCTGATGCTTTGTTGTGGAATGAATTGTAATAAATTGAGAAAATTCTTATTTTCGGAATATCATTTTAACTATAAATATGAACTTGTCTGAGAATTTTGATGTATGTAGTTCGACTATTTTTTAAAATAATTATATCAAATATAAACCTAAAGGATAACTTAATTCTAAATTATCCTAATCTGATCAATTACGGGACGATACCGTGACGGTACTTTCCATTCCCTCATCTTTTTCTTCCCAATTTTTCCCCTTACCTGCCCCATTCCCGGCCGCACCACCATTCCTCGCCCTGTCGCCTGTCGTCGCCGCTTGGTCTGCGCCGTCGCCGTCGTCGTTTGGTCTGCGCCGTCGTCGCCACGCCTCCTTCTCCTTTCTTCCCTCCTTCCCTCCTCTCCCTGCCCGAGCCACCATCGCCCTAGGCCCCCGCAGCCGCTGCCTTCGCCGCCAGGACAGCCAGCCAGGGGGCCACCGACACCGCCCAGCTGCAGCCGTTCAGCCCCGCAGCCGTCCACCGCCGCCGGACAGCAGCCAACCAGCCACGACCACGTCGCTCCACCGCCTTAGCCTGCCGCTACCGCCACGAAGTCGCCGCCGCCAGGGACCAGTGGAGGGTAGCCCGACGACCACCACCAACCCAGATCCCGGTCCGACAGCAGGCTCGTTCGTGGCCCGACAGTGGTTACGTTTTGATCTCGGGGTTTCGACGAGATCGGAGTTTCCCCACGCATCAATGATAACCCAACCCTATCAAAATACCCTCAAGGTGATAGATTCCTGATTGTGGATCTGAGATTGTATGTGTGTTGTATATGGGATATATTGATGATGTGAATTGATAGGGTTTGGGACTGCTGAGATGATGATCCGCAGGTTACGATGAGTTTGGAAGATAAGGGTGTTGTATGGAGTGATCGTATGGATTGAGGATCACCGTTGAGTAATAATTATACGATAATGCGATATGATTGTAACTAGAATTAAGAGTACACTTATTAAAATGAAACCGTCAATGAATACGATAATACAATTCATGGGATATGAAAAAGAGGATTCTAAGGTTGCATTAGTAGGGACGGAGGCCCTTAGATCGTTCTTGGTCGTATGGGGGAGAGAAATGATATTCCGGAGGATTTTTTGATCGCATTGGTAGGGGCGGAGGCCCTTAGATCGTTCTTGGTCGCATGGGGAAAAGAAATGGTACCCCGGAAGATTTTTTGATCGCATTGGTAGGGACGGAGGCCCTTAGATCATTTTTGGTCGTATGGGGGAGAGAAATGATACCCCTGAAGATTTTATGGTGGCATTGGTAGGGACGAAGGCCTTTAGATCGTTCCTAGTCGTATGAGGGAGATGAATGGTACCCTAGGAGATTCTATGGTCGTATTGGTAGGAGCGGAGACCCCTTATATCGTTCTTGGTCGCATGGGGGAGAGGAATGGTACCCCGGAGAATTCTATGGTCGTACTGGTAGGGGCGAAGGCCCTTAGATCGTTTTTGGTCGCATGTGGGAGAAGAATGGTATCCTGAAGAATTCTATGGTCGCATTGGTAGAGGTGAAGGCCTCTTAAATCATTCTTGGTCGTATGGGGGAGAGGAATGATACCCCTTTGAGGATTCTAGGGTCGCAATTGAGTAAAGAGAAAGGGAATCAATTAATCTTTCGTCGATGGTGGAATCTAACTGTGAAAGTTAATATCACTGTAGCACGTGCTTCAGTGATGTGAACAATACTGATTAGAAAGTTGGACAAGATATAACATGGTAGGGTCATAAATGAATGGCCAATAGAATAGTCGGAGTTAAATAAAATGATAACGAAAAGAAAAAAAGGGGTTTTTAATATACTGACGAATGTGACGAGTTATGGCAGGTGACAGGGCTATAGCACGTGACATCCAATCCATGGCAGTACCTGGGATCTATTGAGCGAATCTTTACTCATGGGTTTCTTTATTTTCTTTGATTGTCTCTTGTGCAGGTTCAGGTGAGGAGGGCGAAACTTCTGAGTAGTTGTTCTGGTATGGGTCCGTTTGTATTATATGTAATATTTGGAACGTATGGTTGTACTTGAGTCCTAAGACCGACTATGGATGATTGTAATAATTGTCTTCTTTTACGTTTTGTTAAGTAAATCTTATTATAAAATTGTCTTGTTATGGATCCCGTTCTGTAGTGACAACGACGTCACGTGTTTATAAATTAATAAATTCTTCGTGACGTTACATGATCTGTGTGAGTCTTTGCTACGACCAAATTTCTACTTCCCTGATTCTTGAGCATCTTGTCGAACTAAGTACGGGTTTCAAACAGTCATATCTCAATTTTGAGGAATATCTTATGTCCGGGTTGCCGATTTATGCAGTGGATTCAGACCATTGGCGGTTACATGCAAGTCTTCATAGTTGATTATTTTTGCTGAGTTCTACGTCTGATGGAGGTTTGGTATACCGTCTCCTGAGATATATAGGAACCTTGTTATCATCTTTTCATGGGTGTGTATGAATACAAAACTCAGAAGATGGTTATGCTCGTATGGATTCTCTACTGCTATGAGATTCTAAGTAGACAAACTTTTTGATCCGAAATCTTTACATGTAACAAGAGATTGAAGCAAATAAGGTACCCATTTAACTCAACTCCATCAAAAGATTCAAAACGAACCAAATTTGTACAGGACCTCTAATGATATCATCAAAAACCAACATAGATTCAGCCTCAAGGGGTCTGTACCTGTTATCGCTGAGACCTAAAAAAGCGACTTTTCTTTACACGGCTAAGCCACATCGATAAAGGCCTACATCTATTGGCCTGACTGGCCAAACGCCTTTTCATAGGCATCTTGGTTTGCATAGAGCTTCACTGGTCTAGGCCAAACCTGACCATACACATCTTTCTTCTGATGTCGCCGATCCCACGACCAAGGGACGTCTGCAGAAGTAAATAAAGCTACACATCACATTCCTCAAACAGGACAGTACATTGTCTAACGTGATGAAAAAAAGAGGCGCTAGGCACACGGCAATTAACGAGTTGACATGAAAGGATCGGACCTTCGGTGGAGTATAACTTTGGAGGAAGTTCATAGGGAAGAGGCAACAGGACCAATTCATGGTCAGAATCTACATTACCCAGCCAGTTCAACGTCACCAACTTTGTCTTCTGTGTCCCAGAATCCAATGGCTCGCCGTCATGGATTCCAGATCAGGGTGTAGACTGGGCATCAAAATTTGGACTGCAAGCGATTTTGAGGGGATTTGAATAATACCTTTAGACTTGCCCCATCATCCGTGCAAGAGAATCCGAGACCCTTCTTTGGAATGGAGGGTAAGAATAGCACTCCGAGCTGATTCATGTAGAAACGAGGAAGAGTAAAGAAAAAGGTAAGAATGAAATGGGTAGCTTGGAATGGGAGAAAGAAGGCAGCATTTTTATCTGATAGAAGTGTCCTTTGTGTCGAATTCAGCAAAGAGGTTAGTGACAGTACATTCATACACAAGCTAAGAGTGATATAACTTCGTACATGATCACCAAGCATCATATGCACATAATCAAATCACAGTTATACTGAAGTGCATTATCGGTACCTCATAAGAACGAATCATCAGCTGAGTATTGTTCTTTTGAAGAGCACCCCAAGCAGCTTTACTCAAGTTTGCTGATGTTAGCAAGAACCAACTGTTTGGAAGAAACAATCCATCAACTTCATCACGCAAAAAAAGAAAAAGAAAAAGAAAAAAAAAGAAAAAAGAAAAAGAAAAAGAAAAAGAAAAAGAAAAGTCCTGTTCTTTTCTAACAGAATACAATTGTGATATAGTAGTTGAAGTTACAACGCTAGTGTAGGAGTGGTGAAGCAGCACAGAGATCTTACGCAAGATTCTGCCCATTATAACGAGCAAAGGTCTTTATATGAGGCATTGCTCGGCTGTAAAATAGAGAATTATTGCAGTAATCAGTCACACATAGAGGATTATAGCAAAGAGTTACAAGGAGATACATATAAACTTGAGAAATATGTGAAGCTTGACAAATCAAAGAGTTCAGTTGAATTTCAAGGTGACCACGAAAGGGAAAAGCAAGGATAATCAAATCAGGGATAGTTGGAAAATGATTTTTCTCAAATTCTCAAAGCAAGGAGATTTGTGTTCCCACCAACGTTATGATGAGAGTACAGACTAGAGGATGGCATAATCTTAATCAGTACGTATACGATTTCAGCTGTGAACAAAGTTCGATTCCAAGAGACAATATACCATCGACCACTATGGGTAGCCTTCCACTTTGCCCAGTACTTTTTCAAGAACCCCTTCTTGACATTCTTAAGTGGGCTAGGTATTGCATTTCCTGCTGCATAACCCTGCAAGCAGCATATAAATAAATAAGGTTCCACCCGTTGATACATACGACAAGAAAAAGAACCTAACCGAGAATAAGCAGTCTACGATGATCAATCCCTAATTCAGGAATCAAATAAATATGGACAGTGCATATGAGTATACATGAAAATGGAAAACTTGAGCTATAAAGAAAAATAAAATAGCTAAAGAAAAAGATGAGGCAGTTTGTTTCGACTACCTCCAAAGAGCATCGGACATCTTCAACAGTAGGCCATATTATCAGCGGTTCTCCCAAGCCCAGAGGCCTTTTGTCCTCTAACGAACCAGAAGACATTGAAGATTTCAGCTCAGCCATCCACTTCTCATCCAGGGAGCCCAGCGAGGAAAACTGAAGCAAATAACAAAGGAAAACTGAAGCAAATCCCAAGAAATGATCCTGCAAAGAGGATGCCTCAGATCTCACAAAAGTCGAGAGGAAACAACACATGCGTACCTGATATACTAGAGGGGACTTGTGAAATTTTTGATCGAAAGTACACTGTTCAAGAACAGAACGAAGCTTCATGTGTCCCCATTTCCTCAGGTTCCCCCCTGAATGAAATCCAGGCACTGAGGCAATCAGCCTGACCTAAAACATTAACATTCCGATTTATACAAAAGCCAACTCGTTTAAGTTTTAATAGCGAAGAGAAATATTTTTGCATGCATTTGCAAAATGTGTCAGATGAAAGTAACATCATTTCTGCAAATTCATTTGTATATGGATTTTTCTACTACGTGAAGGTATTGCTTAAATTTGATAGAACCTTTGTATTCAATGTAACCTTGCTAATGGGAAAAATAAGACCAATATCACACTGTTAAACAGCCCTGCCTGTTCTTTTTTTTAAATGTTTTTTACATTCTTCATTCACAGTCCTATTGCTATCTATTTTCAAATGCTCCTAACTATCTACATTTAACAAAACTCAACTTCAGCTCCTCAAATCCAGCATGATGGGATCAAATATGCAATGCACATCATCTCTGCATGCAGGTCGAGTTTCTTCTCGGGGCATATCACTTGGCACTCGATGAGAACTTGTATAAGTTATCTCAACCAAAGATCTCCCTAAGGCACATCAAGGAAGCATTTTATGATTGGAACGACTACTAAAGTCATCAACAGAACACCACAATCTGCTACGGAGGTTCAAAGGAAAATTGTGTAGGACAAGAATCTCAGCACGAAAGGGAACTCTACAACATCTCAAGAGAACATATCAAATAGACAAAAAAAAAAAAAAAAAAGGAATGAAAAACGTACCGAAGCACTTTCATGATCAAACTTTTTGAAAAAAGAAGCATTGATCTTGAAGCTGCCAAGGGATGGTAACTGAGCGTTAACGTCAGGCAACTGCAGGAAAAAAGAGAGGTCGAACAATGTTAAATCTTTGCACTACAAAACAGAAAAAATATGTTCCAGATGATGACATCAACTGATAAATAAATGCAAGGAAAAAAAATATTTGTCTATGTATGATGAGCAAAACATGAATATGAAATAACTACTCCCAATGTATTTATGACTTGTGAGACAAAAAAAGAGCATAACACAGGCATGTTATGAGATATGCAAAGACCATTCTCAAAGTGCATAGATATGTAAGAGGAGTTTTCCGTGCTACCTTCAAAGCATTTAGATAGTCAACAAGGTCACTTTCAAAACTGCAAGCTTTGCTTGGATTGTTTTCATCTTTCCAAGGGAAATCTTGCATCCACAGACCTTGACTCTTGTTGTTCCAATCTACAAAAATCAGATTAGCCGTATGAACAATAACCCTCACTCCTCTTGGATAGACCAGAAGCATGGCTTTTGAATGATGAGTCCCATACGAAATGGGCAACGGTGGTTTGTGCAGGATCCAATTTGCAGGCTTGGTCCTCTACAACAAATAATTACAGAACCATTAATAAAAAAGCTAAGACGAGGGGAAAAAAAAAATTCGGTACAGAATTGATTTCAAGTATAAAAGAAAATTTCTTTCAAATGCAAACCTTCATATATTCCAGGGTACCATCACCTTCTCCATGAACAACCAACACATAAGGAACTTTCTTGAGTGCTGGGCATGCTACAACAAACCAAGAGAGAGCAGTGAGAACAAAACAAGTGCCGGTAACAGGTAGAGAGAAGGCAAATTGACAGGGGCAGCACAATTTAGCAGTCATACAAGATTTTACCTGGTAATAACCAGTCCAAATCTACCATGTAATTGGAAAGAACAGCAAAAAGCACATCACCCTGCAAGAAGCATATAGAGGTCAATCCTTGCTATCAATCCCACATAGAGATTCTCCGGGTAAAAGAAACACACAAACATACAAGAAAAACTGGGAAATAATAGTGCATAAGCAATTCATTATTTAAATTTGTTTCCTAGCTAACATAGAAGTGGAACTTTAGGTTAACTGAATTTCACCATGTACTAAGGAAAAACAGCAAAATGAGAATGTAAATTTGTAATAAAGTCACCAAACCGATACCACACGGTGATCAAATATAACTACCATATAATCATTAACAAAACAGCGACAATGAGGTGATGGCCACTGTTTTCCTTCAGAACAAGTCTTGGTGGAAACTCACAATGCGGGGAATCTCTGAAAGTACTTGGAAAAAGTTTTTAGATCATGGAAGAAGACCTTTTCATAAACATATAATAACGAAGGAATTGAGAAACCCAACCTTGATCACATCACTTATAGACACGGATGATGTGTTAGCCCATGCTGGCAGCCCCTGAACTCATATAAGCTGAAAGGTCAGGGGCAACTGATCTCTTGTGACATTAAATTGAGAAATGGTCTCCTCAAGGTTGTTGCAAACATTTCGTCTCTTAGGGTTACAGCTATCAGAATCTTGAACTATGGTTGAAACTGCTTGCTGTTTGCCTCCATTTATACGGTCAGCCCTCACAAAATAAATGAAGCAAACAAGCTGAGAACAGACAACAAATAAATTTCAATGAGAGCCAACTCTTGAACACTTACTGCGATTGCTGGAAGATGACAATACTCCTGGAAAATGATATCATAATGATATGAAACAGTTTTTATTTTATTTTTGGAAATAATTAAAATTCAAAACCGAAAAATGAGCTAGAGCAATTGCTGAGATAGGTTGTAGAAAAAATTGTAAATCCTTTATCAGCTCAAATCAATTGATATAGTATTGGATTAAATGGGAAATGGATGGAAATGTATGATAGAATTCATATAACAAGATTAAGAAATACAGGGAACTGTAAAGAAGATCTCGGAAAAGAAGATACCTGTAAGCTTCCCACGGCAGCTTTCTTGTCACATTCGGGACTAGTTCTCTTCTTATTGACACCAGGATTTGTTCCTCGGTTCATATTCTCGATGTCTTTATGAGCCAGAATTGACTTTTTGTTGTTAGTTTCATGTCTGAAAATGTATTCTCCTGGAATCAACTCTACAATGTCACCATTGCGTATAGTTGCTCGTTCTCCAAAACCCAACTTCCGCCTTTGTTCGCCAGAATGCACAACTATTGGATTCATTCCTTCCTGTAAGCAAACACTACCACGTTTCACTTCCCATCATGGAAATGGACAATGGACGATGAAAGATGAAGAAAGATGTAGATCTTTAGATCTTCCTCTTCATAGTTCGATTTCTGTGGTGAAATCTATCGCATGTAGATAGCCAAGCTCATGTGATTTGATAAATGCTTCGTTTGAATCTATCACACGAATAATTTTGTTCACCTCCACACAAACAGAAGAAACATCCTCGTCCAAATCAAGAAACCCAAATATTGACACCATTGCAAGCAAAATAAACCATAGCCGCCATGTTTAACTTTCCACATTGCAACTCCTAAACCTCTCTGATCTCACTACATTTCCAATCCTCAACCAGCTCACCTACATCACATATCCCAAACCCTAATTGTAACTCACATTCTCTCAATTTACGAAGCGAAAATCACACCATAAACATCTAAATAGATACCGAAAACATGTCCAAAACTCAGCACCACACAATCCATCACACTTACAACGATCACATCCGCAGATCCATCGCCACGACCAGAAACCGTCACGTGCTTGCGACTCAGCCGCTTATCCACCACATCAAAGTCCCCTCGCCCGACGACATGTCCGCCTTCGAAGACCGCGATTCTCTTCGACGATGAATCGTCCTCGTCTAGACTCTCGTTCAGCGGAACCAATTCTCCGACCTTGGAATCGCAAATGCAACGGATCGAGTCAAACGAATCACTCGACGCGAAAAAACATTGTCAGAACTGATCGGAGGGGAAATTGGAGGGGAGAGTGGGAGACGGGGATACCTGTCGAGGATCAGCCATTGACGCTGGAGCTGCCGCGATGAACGGAGGTGAAGGCGGCGGCGGCGTTGAGTGGTGTCGGCGGTGGAATCGCCGCCGGAGACGGCGATGGAAGGGCGTGTGTAGATTTGCGGCGTTTGAATGTGTGGATTAACTATGCTAATCTCATGAATTAACGGTCTGTTCCGATGGATTGCGAAGTATTAACTTACATATAATTATGATGTTAAAAAGATATCGGCTTCAAAGAATTTATGAACGGCTTTAAATGTATATCAAATTTATCTTAAGATGGATAAAATCTACTTTTAAGTCCAATTTCAGTGTTTTTCAACGTAATATGGTATAGACGGTAATCAACAATGAAAAAATTTATAAATTCCCTCATTTTTATCGAATAATCAGACAAACAAATCAATTTTATCATATAGAACTGCGACAATCTCGTATTTTATAGGCCCGTCCATCCTGAGAATAACTAGGTGATTGTTGTCGTAAACTCAGACCGACAAGCATGCCAAGTGTGGAGTAGCACGATGTCACGGGGATAGATTTTCGCTATCCGTGTGTCACTCAAACTACTCCCATCTTTGTTTGAATTCAGCCTTACTCGTCACCCAAAGGTGATGTTTGAGAACGCAAGAGAGTTTAGATTTGAAACAAATTTGTATTAATAATATTTGAGGATTTATAAAATTTTGAGAGTTTACAAGAATGAGATATGTGATGTCTTGGGATGGGATGAGATGCTTTTGTCAGAAGGTCTCACCCCTATATATATACAAGTCCTTAGAAAGTCTACATTTGGGTCAAAAGACCTCACCCCTATATATATACAAATTCTTGGAGAGTTCTAGATGCTTCCATACCCTTTTCCTCCTAAAATTGTACAAGAGTTTTCTAAACTCTTCTTTAAAGATATTTACATAAAGTTCTCTAGTATGACTCCTAACTAGAGAACTCTAGAGTTGTGTAGAGAAGTTTAAAATATTTTAATCAACTCTACGAAAATATAAAATTATTTAAAAAATATGAAACATTCTAGATCATTCTTCAAAACGAACTCATAAATTAGCTCGTACCCGAGAACGAGCATGCCTAGGATTCCACCTTCCCATAAAAAGAGCCTCTTAGTGGGCATCATCTGCCAAAAGTTTATGCACTCAAACAAAGTTTCAACTTTCTATACAAACACACATAAAAAACTCGAAACTTTCTGATCAGCATACTTATCTGGTAAGCCATGCAGCAAACACAAGACAAAACTATACAAACAATAAAAAAAAGAAACCACGACGAAGCACGCCGATTATGGTCGACCATCCCTTCTTTTAGTCCGAAGATTCTGGTCGCTTTGTAGATTCCATGTAGTTGTCGTTCTGCTTCAGACACTCTGTCGTGTGATCTGTTCAAAACTCTAGCACGCGTGGGTCATGAAGTCGGCTTTCATGCCTTCGTTTGCTTTGCATTGTAAACTTGCAGCAGCCAAATGCTTTGATAAAGGGAAGCATTGATGTACAGGAGAGAACCACAGGCAACTCGGATTCTGTTAGGGGTATGTGTTGGCTTTTATAGTTATGATTGTATGAGGTGTCGGGATAGTTGGTCGTTGCCGTATCTTAGTCGAGAAAGACATCGTTGTCGGTAGGTTTGCTCATGTTAAGCAAGAAGACTATGAGCATGATAGATCCTATGCTGGACCTGTCAGCAAAGCAGGAGGATTTTCGATATCATTAGATACATATTGTCAAAGTAAATGTCGAATGGCAATGTCAAAATTCGATGAGCTTGTCCTTTCATGAAGTTCGAACTTCTGAATCCACATCCAAATCGTGTTTCGACAATATATAAACTCATTTTCCATAGGGTTCTTTGTCTTTATCAGGATTTAAACTCTTGATCAACAGTTACATCAGTGAGCATGGTGAAAGTCCCCAATGTTTGACATCCAGATATGTAGGATGACACTTTATGTTCTAACATTAAAGCAAATACATTTATTGCAAGGAATAGTGAGCTTACAAGGTGGCGAAGAAGAGGAGGATTTTCCTAGGATCGGAAAACCAAGAACGAGTCGGCCTCCTCAAGCTGTGCCTCTTTGTCAGTTTCCCATCGGCCATGGCACTAATGTTTGCTGCTCTAATGGTGATCTGATGTTGTGGTAATTGGTTAGTCTGTTGTTCAACAGCAGCGTCCACTGCGGCCATTCTAGGCGGAGAGGCTGGCTTCTCGGACATGTTATTCTCACCTGCTGGTGTACCAACAAGTTTGTTATTCAACCACAGAAATGAAATTATAGCGATCGTGTTCTTGGTATGAATTTACGATAAACTCTAGCTAGTTAAGGAGCTAAAGGTATAGTACCATTGCGGAAATGGATGATCACGATACTAGCAAAACAATCGATAGTTCTTTTATAGGCGTTATCATCTTTGAAAGACGTTGTTTAAACCCTTTAAGATGATGAACATAAAAAACTTTCACTTGGTCTTTTTGTTGGAATGGAAGCCAATTCAATATCCATTCTACAGTATATCATTGCACATGCCCCTTGAGCTATTATTAGTGCAAAAGATTTATTAAACAGCTTGGAAACTTCAGCAAAAAACTTTCATTCATCGTATTCCAAATAGTATCTCACTTTGCTTTTGTAGCAAATATTCCAAAAGGCTAAGCTACAATCATATACTTGTATGAATCCTACCATATCTTTTGCTTTATTTCGTTTTGCACACATGTGGAACAAAAAAGATCCGTATCAAACTCAGTCTTTTATTTTGAGAGACTATTTTTATCAAGAACTGAATACATAGATAATATTGATCATAAATAGAATATCTTATCAATAGATCAGCTTATTCCGTATGATCAATTGATAAACATGAATTTACTTACCTTGATTATACAATATGATTATGTTTACATCATTACTTAGTGAGCTACCATGGATTATTACAACTTTCATGTTGAGAGTTGATTTTCATAGTCCTATTCTCTCTCAAGCTAGCCAAGCAAAGCCACATGCACCATCCCTCATCTCAAGCTAGGACTTTGAAATTTGGTATTCCCATATATCTATTTTGCCCATACGAAGTAAACTGAACATACTCCTATATAATACTACTAGTAAGATGGCACAGCATGGACAGTTTGGAATTATTCATGGAATGTGCATGAGATCCTATATGTTATGCCATTGCTGCACTGTATAGTACTACTACTGATCTATATGTATTTAGGGCAAAACGACGCTGATTTTGATATAGGAAACATGGCCATAGCAAGAAGTTCTTTTAACACAATGGACCTATTCATTGAATAAGTATGACTAGTTTTCGGATTCATGAATAAATTCCAGAACTAGTGACTCGTGTCTTCGAAATTAATCCAATATTGTGCTTTCAGATGCAATTGTTTACAATTTACTATCTAATTTAAAATCAATCCGACATACCTATATATTAAGTTCCTCGAAAATCTTTCATTTTTTGAGGCATTAGAGACCTCAATTCAAAGTAACATGATCTCATTGCAAAATTTTAAGATTGTAAATAGATTTTCCCGGATAATCTCGAACCCAGTTTACGAAGATAATCTTATGAAAATGAAGAGCAAAATTTAGATTATTTGATGATAATGTGAGGAACTACCATGAGAGGGTGAGGTAGCGACAAGAGGACTATCTCTATCAAAAGCTTGACTTGAAATAGTAATTTTTTTGCCGCCGCCTCCACCTCTAGAAATCGTTGGTGTCGCTTTCCTTGAAAGGCTTCTCTGTAACTTCATCCCCACATGCGTCCCAATAAAACATAGGAGTAAATCATACGCCTCATATATAATCTCTCGTAGCCAAAAATGACAATCAAGATAATTCTATCAGATACAGTTTTTTGATGTCCTCACAAGATATGAAATCATTGTCTCAAAATTTAGCTGTTACTTCGACTTTCCAGATAATGAAAGGCTAACCATACGATAAGTTTTGTTGATAAAGATGGTTAGACATAACAAACACATCAAAATGACTCTTTAACATTATTGATAAGTTGATAAGTCCAAACATGTCAACAGCAATCCTCCGAATCCAACACAACACCAACTGCTCACACTACCTAACAAGTGATTCAGTCCCATACTGTTCTACCCCACATATTACCCTTTAATGGCACGAGGGACAAAAATGCAACCCACAAAACATGGCAACAACCTTTATGTGGCTTATCATCCTATATGGTATGGAATTAAAAAACAAAGGGCAAAAAATGGGACATAAATATTTATCGCAGGGATTTGATTTCATGGTCGAATGATTAACTAACTTTGTCCATAGGCTTTAAAAAAGAGAACATCTTGTCAGGAGATAACACACTTTTCGAAAAAAAATAAAAAATCTTCAGAAATCAACTAATTGTCGTAGTGAATCTAGTGATCGGAATTATGGGGTGGAATGATTGAGTGAGTACTTAATCTCGGTTATTCAGCGATCAAATTATGGTTAGACACTCAAGAAGAAGCTACGCTGCAACTAATTGGCTACATAGTGCGATCCATTTTTCACCCTAGGAATCAAAAGGAAAAAAATAACGAGTTCTTCCTACGAAAAATCTCATTCATAAGGTCAACTGGTACTAATTAATATTAGACCTTAAACATCGTATTAAACTGTTAAGTACTATTCTAGCCCCAAACTAACAGAAACCAAAAATGCTAATGAGGTCTACCCAACCACAGAAAAATCAGAAAAATGATTAATAAAAAACTGAAAGGGAAAATCTGGTTTTTTGGATATACTATAAAAGTAAGAAAATCTAGTATGAAAACAAAAATAGCATGAAATGACACCGTTGATAAATGCCCACGTTTTTCTGAAAATAGTATGTTTTGAACTCTTTTTTAGACATTCTACTCTTAAAACCGAAGTTTTGAAAAATATTTAATACAAAAATCACTCCAATGAATTCTCGGAAAAACAAAATTATGAATTCTTTAATCAGAAAAAAACTCATAGTAATATGCAAAAAAAAAAAAAAAAAACTCATAACAATTTATTCCCTCCGTCACACAATAGATATAACATATATGTATTTTATATTATTTTATACGTATGAATATAAATTTCGTTTTCATGTCAAATCATGTCTGATTGTCTGTATTAGATTGAAATACGTAACTCACATAACCATTGATGTTTCACGATAAATTTATAAAAATTATATTTGATCGTTGTCGTAAGCGTGTCAAATTTTACATCGATATGAGTGATGTTGTTGAACAGAGAACAACTATCATCTTTTCATAATTCATGGTTGAGTCCGATTTTTCCTTAACAAAAATTCAAACTGAGCAACCCAAAATTTTGCACTGTTCATAATCGAAAAGAAGAAAAGAAGCAAAATACTCACAGTGATCCTTGAACTCGATGCGAAATCATTATCCACACCATTTGATAAGCTCTCCAAATCAACCACAAAGCTATCTGATCTCATCTCTTGACTTCCCATCTCACAATTCGCCTCCTAATCAAACCCCCCAAAACAGAGCACCAATGAAACAGTTAATCAAAAAGTTGAAGAAAAAAGATCAGATTTTGATCAAATGGGCAGAAACAAAATCAAAAACCCATATGAAATCACTCACCGATTTCGATTCTCGCTCCATATTTCGATGCTGGGTCAGAATCAGCGGCCTTTATAGAACAGAAATGGGAACTGTTTTTTCTGAAACAGTTTCTGCAAAACAGTTCTTAAAATTCTCGAGCACCGAATGAGACGATTATATTATAGTGATAATCACATCACATGATTGGTCCAACCAATCCAATTATTCAGATAATTGATGGATTAGTCAAAAGTGTTTGTTTTTGAGGATAATAAGGATGAGGGTTTTTTGAAAACAAAGTGATGTGGTAATGAAATCAATTGCGTGTGATTTGAGTGATTAGATGGATTATTGGACATGAAATGAAATGAATGAAAACATGCGTTTTGTTTTTGATATTGGGGAAGGGGACAGAGTGGGAAGTGAAGAAAACTGACGGGAAAATTAGTATGAGCAAAATTGAGGATTCTTTTGGGGATTTTGGATTTTTCTTGATTCAAAGTTTTTGGTAACTTGTTTGTAACGGTAAAGTGTTTGACACTTCGGATTTGATGAATATATTGAATAGAGATGCAATATAGTGAGAGACTTGAGGGAGGTGGAGTTGGTAACTTGAAAGTTTCGTGGTATTTATCGGCTACATTCCATGATGACTACACGGTGGTTTATTGGTTCTTGTGTGGTTTGTCACTGTTTCTAATCCTATATTCTCTCCGTTTAAAAATAGTTATATTTTTCATATATATAAGTCGTAAAAATTATGACATTATGAATGATTCACAAAACGAGTAAACGATGTTTTTTTTTATAAATTTATCATGAAATATCAATCATAGTATATGTTATGAATTATAATCGTGGGACAAAATAACATTCGTATCCTATTATTTATTAAAAAAATAACGTATCAAAATATATAATGAATAATATAATTACTGCGTAATGTTATACTCCTTCCGTCTCATACTATAGACCATATTTTCTTATTTGGCTGTCATAAAATATAACCAACGTATCATATTTAGTAACCTTTTCATATAGAAAACTGGAAAACAAATTATCATCTGTTACAATACATCCATCACCTTTTTTTCCTCTTCTGTCTTATTTTCTCTTTTAAACCCCAGTTATATCTCACTGTCACTAAAAAGAATAAGGGTTTCTGCATCAAATCCCACAAAAAATTAACACACATATAAATTCATATGTCGAATTAAACTGTTCATTATATTATAAAACGAATAAAATATTTAATATGGGACAACGGAAATAGGTGTTTTTTTCTGAAAAGAACGTCTGTGTAATATCCAGGAAAATAGTTTCAAACGATTTGAGCAGTACTTACATATATCACCAATAGGACGCTTTTCATTTCGCCAGCCCATCATTCTCTGGAATTTCGACCGATAGGGAAGATTGGCCAGGGTGTCACAGTGTGTCGCAAGCGTGGTCGTCGGGTGTGACACAACCATGTATATTATGTAACCAAGAAAACGGAACTTGCAAAGATAAATCTAAGATTAAGTTGCATGACATCAGGCATTCCATTTCCACAAACATCTGTATAGTTTACCATCAATAGGTGCACATTTGATAGATACTAGCGAACTTAATTAGGTAAGTGATTTGCATCACCGAGTTGAATAATTTCCATCAATTTGTATACAAATGCACCGGCCACATATGTTGAGAATATGTGTGAGTAAATTTATCCATATCGATCATAAAAAAAATAATATACATATATATATGAATTATCAATAATTTATAAATTTAAGTTTCTGAAATAACTGTTGAATCAATTACTCCTTTCGTTCTAAAAAGATTGTAACTTTTTGATCGGATTTACATGACAATATAAACTTTTGACCGATGTTGCGGGACGATTAAACGTTGTTTTTTGAAAAACAAAAGGATAAAATGTTAATGGTAATAAACCTCATAATATAACCGAATATTAATAGAAAAATTAAATTGTGTCATTTATATGAGTAACGAATCTCCTAAAGTTACGTGTTGAATAATATAATGAGGAAAAAAACGTTACAATAATTATAAGACGTAGATAGTAATATACTAAATCGTGTCATGTATTCTCTCCGTCTCATTCAAATTACAATATTTTTCTTTTTACGATATCCTATATTTTCATATTTAACAATTTTTTCACACAAAAATATGAAAATATCTATATCTTATATCCCATCAACTCGTCCATCATCATTTTTTTTAATATTTTTTTATCACACACACTTACAAAACTCAAATTGATTAATTCAACATACACATAAATTATTATATCATTGAGTATAATTTAAATAAGAAAAAGAGTAATATATAAATTCTATTTCAATCCGGTTTGGTATCCCGCCAATCGTAGCATCAGGTGTACCCTATTCTTTCATTTTTGGCCAAATCAATGCTTAGTGACCGTTTTGACAAGTTCCCACCTGCACATCACCACCTGTTTGACGAAATGCCTCTGAGACAACCCAACCCTCACCACTCTCCCATGGCCATGGCAGCCGCCCCATCTCTCCTCCTCCTCCTCCTCCTCCTCTTAAACCTCCTCTTCCAATCCCAATCCTTACTGACCCTTACCCTTCTCAAATCATGCCTAACCCACCACAACATCACCAACATCACATTCCACACAGATCCTAACCACCACGCTCTCCTCCACTTCTCCCTCCATAACCTCCGTCTTTCCTCATCCGGGTACCCCAAACCCGCCGTGATTATCGTTCCGAGGAGGGGCGACGAGGTGGTGGGTGCTGTAGAGCTGCAGGGCTTTCGTTCATCACAGGTATAAATACTGTGTTTGATCGTCCCACAACGCAAGTCAAACTTTGCATCCTCTAGTGAGCACAGAAGGAAAATGTTAACATGGGACAGAGGGAGTGTTAGATCTCTGGGATTCTGACTGGAAAACCAGTTGGCATTGAGTGAAGTAATTCAGGATCTCATCCCAACTTATGTATGTGACCGTGAGTGGAGTGATCCAGGATGTAGGTTGTTATGTGTGATTGCTTTGAGCAACAGGTATAGATATCGTCTTTTCCGGACCTTGTCCGTGATGGGAACACCTGGGTCATTGTTGTTGTTCGTATCTGTGATTGTTTTGAGCTCTCGAATTCCAGTGTGAGTAATTATGTTGACAGGTATTGGGGAGAAAGGGGAGTTTGTGATTGTGGATATGATGGGGTTGAATCGGGTTGTGGTCGATTTGGAGTCGGAGACTGTTTGGGGAGCCACACTAGGAGAATTGTATTATGAGATAGGGAAGGTGACTGATGTTCATGGTTTCCCTGCTGGGACAAGTCCTACCGTTGGGTGCAGTGATCAGATTTTGGGTGGTGGGATTGGGTTGTTGTCGAGGAAGTATGGGTTGGCAGCGGATAATGTAGTTGAGGCGCTGATAGTTGATGCTGAGGGAAGGGTTTTGGATTGCGAAGGGATGGGGGAAGATGTGTTTTGGGCTATCCGTGGAGGTGGTGGTGGTGTTTGGGGGGTGGTAATTGGTTGGAGGATTAAGCTGGTCAGAGTGCCGAAGGTGGTGACTAGCTTCATTGTGTCGAGAGGGGGTGGAAGGGATCGTGTGGGTGATGATTTAGTGAGGAAATGGCAGGTTGTTGCTCCTTATTTGGAGGATGATATGCATCTATCAGTATTGATAGGTGCAG
>JAOVYX010018359.1:0-20328 GCA_035668315.1 Drosera spatulata | reverse complement strand
AAAATAGGTAAGGTTGTAACCTTAACCTGTCTCATAGGAATGTCAAGGATCAGATCTCTTATCCATTCTGCTTCATCAGCAGCTGAAGCTAGAGCATACAGTTCTGATTCCATAGATGACAAAGCAATACATGTTTGTCTCTTTGACTTCCATACTATAGCAGCTCCACCTAGTGTGAAAACATATCCACTAGTCGACTTGCTATCACCCACTTCGGAGCACCAAGATGCATCAGAATGTCCTTCCACAGTTGAAGGATAGCCTCTATAAATTAGGGCATAACTTTGAGTACCTCTTAGGTATCTCATATCACCTTTTGAGTATTTAGAAGTCTTTCTTCCCTCGAGTCCCTGGATATCACCTTTTGCGATGGGTTAAGATCTCTGCATGGAGGTCTTGAACATCTCAGTTCCTTGAAAAAGATGGTAATCTCGACCTGTGAACAGCTCAATTTGACAGCAGAGGATAAGGAGATTGGGATGCCATGGAAAGCTTTGAAGGGTCTCCAATCCGTGTCGCTGGAAGATATACCCAAGATGTCGGTGCTCCCTGATGGGCTTCAGCATCTCACCGCCCTTCGCTCTTTGGAGATCAAATTTAACGATCAATCACTGAGCATTCCAGAATGGATCAACTGGCTTACGTCCCTTGAGTTCCTCGAAATATCTTTTTGTCCCAAACCAAAATCTCTGCCAGAAGGGATTCGGTTCCTGACCTCCTTAAAGCATCTCACTATAGAGCGATGCCCAGGATTGACAGAAAGATGCAGGGGTCCAAACGGTGATGACTGGCCCAAGATTCAACGCGTCCCTGTAGTTAGAGTTTATAAATAGACTGTATAAAATCGAAGACGCTCTGCTCATTTCGCTCAGAAGGCTGAGCAACATCTATCATCCACTCTCACAGGTATGATCATTGGAATTCTTACACTTTCCTCTCCCCAGTCTCTCTCATTATATTTGATCGACTTGTGTTTTCTATCTATTCATTGATATTTGTTTTTTTAGGTAAAGGGGTAGTTTGCACTCGTATATTATGCACTATATTAAAACTAGTATATGGATCAGGATGGCATTATAACTCGTATGCACATGGACCGAAGATATAGGGCCAGGTCAGGAACATGATCAGAGACTGCTATCAGCGGCTGTTTTCATCTCTGACTCAGGGCGCAACAGGCTTCGACTTTGAACACTGGATAACACGAATTCCAGATGCACATAGGACAATTCTTGAAAGGGAATTCAATGAAGCCGAAGTAGAAGCTGCACACAAACGAATGGGATCGAGTAAGGCACCGGGACTAGAAGCTGCACACAAACAAATGGGATCGAGTAAGGCACCGGGACTAGAAGCTGCACACAAACAAATGGGATCGAGTAAGGCACCGGGACTGGATGGGTGAACCTGATAATGCAGTGCATGACTACGACATCTTATGCTGTCCTTGTTAATGGGCTGCCTACCGAACACTTTACACCCACACGTAGCCTCCGACAGGGCGACCCTATCTCCCCATATCTTTTTATCATGTGCGCTGAAGCTGTCTTTGCATTTATTCAAGGAGTCATGGTCAAACCGGATCCTCCATGGGGTGAAAGTCTGTCGCTCTGCTCCAAGAATTAATCATCTGCTCTTTGCTGATGATAGCCTCCTGATGGGAAAAGCCACTCAGTCTGAAGCGGAGGAGCTGCACCGAATATTGGAGACCTACGAGAACGTGTCTGGACAAAGGATCAACAGGAAAAGTCGGACATAGCTTTTAGCCCGAACACCCCGAGAGACATGAGACAGAGCTTCACCAATATCCTTGGCATGAGGGAAGCCTAAGACCTTGGAGTCTACCTTGGAATGCTGTCCACCTGTAGGAGATCGAAAAGAGTGATTTTTCCTGGAGTGAAGGACAAAATGATCAAGGTGATGCAGGGGTAGCATGGAAAGCTTTTGTCATTTACTGGGAATGAAGTTCTACTCAAAGCCGTTCTCCAAGCGATTCCCGTGTATATCCTATCCTGCTTTAGGCTTACGGAAGGGGTCGTCGACGAGCTACATAAGCTGTGCAATAGATTCATGTGGGGGTCAAAAGAGTAGAGCCACAGTATCCACTGGATGAGTTGGCTACGATTGTGCAGATCGAAGAAATAGGGAGGACTGGGATTTAAGAAATTCTGATGCCTTGATGATACTCTCATGGCTAAATGTTCAAGGTGAAATATGTATGATTCATACTTGTATTTGTCTTCGTTTTTGACATCGTTTAAAATGCTTACCCTTGAGCTTATTGATATATTTTGATATTTGTTTATGTCAGGAGAACATAAAGGACGAAAAGACAGTCGTAACGTAATATAAAGCAGGCAAACGAAGTCCCAAACGCGAAGAGAAAGGAGAAGAATAGCTTGACCAAAAAGTTGGTGTCAATTCAAGAAACATATGCTGCAAACTGGTTGATCACCGTGGCATATTTTTACCATAAGTTCGCCGTTGTGCAACTCCTGTTCTAACTGCTTAGTGCGACTATTGTAACCCCTCGCATTTTTGGTCGGTCATATCTTGTTGTATAAGAATTGATAGTTCATAAACTGGATCTGAAGCCATAAGCTCCGGTTTGCTGGAGGTCTGAGAGAGAATTTTGTACGGCAAAAAGAAATGGATGGATCATCCGAAACAAGCAAGGGTACGTACAATTGAGTTTCTATTTGCAGTTTTTGTTACATGACCGTCCATGCTTTCTGTTTTGATTGCAGCTGGTGAATGCTTCTGTTTGCTGTTTATTGGATTTTTTATGTAGCGTCAAAGCTACATTATGTGTTCATTATCGTACTGACTATACTCTAGATGTGAACTTGGCTCGCTTTCTACTCCCTCTACACTTCATTTGTTGAGATCACTAGATCAGTACTACATTATCGCGCAAGCGCTTGTCTTATGGAGGAGAACACGCATCATGAAACTTTAGAAACCTTATTGCAACATATGTAGAGGGTAACATATGATGAACCAGAGAAGAGGAAGGTGAATGGCGGAGCGAACAACCGCTAACTTATTAGGTAGATGACGTTTAGCAGTTGTTTATAGGTAAATTACACAATCTGCAAAATCAAAGAAACTTAATTGTTTTTTACTCAAAAAAAGAAAAAAGAAAAAAAAAAGAAACTTTATTTGTTTCATATTTATTCTATTTCCCCCTAATTTTATCTTTAATTCATAAAATTGGTTCTATGTTCATAATGATCATCATGTGACACATATATCATCCAAACAACTACATTATTTTGAAAACTGTAGTTTTGGCTAGAGAGTATTTGCAAAACTATGATATAGAAAACCAGTAGAGACTAGAAAACATTTCCGACCTTATTACTCCGAGCTTGTACAAGCAGCAATCCACATTACATCATTTCACATCACATACTTTGCAAAATACATAGAAATTTAACAAGCCTTTTATGATCCTCAATTACACGAGTTTCACTTTCCATGACCACCAGCTCCTGAACCAGCATGCGAACCAGCAAACGAACCAGCCTGTGATCCGGCCCCTGATCCACCGGACCCATAAGTAGTGCTAATCGAAGAAGATGAGCTGGAGCTGGAGCTTGAACTGCTCGACCCCGACCCTGCACCAGCGCCTGAGCCTGAGCCAGCATCGCCTAGTCCAAGACCAAGTCCAGCGCCCAAGCCAACACCTAGACCACCGAGGTCTATCCCTAGGTCCTTCCTTGCAGGTCGGCCCTCGGATACCATGACCAGCATAGATGCAATGAGTACGAATATGGCTAATGCTTTGAGAGCCGCCATGTCGAATGCCTGTTGAAGCTTGACCTTAGAGCTGTGTGTATGTGATCTTCGACTTGTAATTGAGCTTGTTGTGTGTGATATAGTTCTGAGCAAAGTAGCAAAGCTATTTATAGTTGCATTTCTGGTTTGATATGCGCAATGAGATAGTGCGGTATACGCGTATATAATTGTAATGAGAACAAATGGACTTGACGACAAAGAAGAGGTTCAATATTATTAAGAGAATTGTAATTTTACTAGTATTGCTAAATCTTTATGTCGAAGCTCATCAATAACCTACCTTCCAAACACACATGAAGATGTCGTGAAAAATCAGATATAAGATAGAATAGAATGACAGTCATCATATTTAAATAATCAACTCCATTTTATGAAATACAGATTTGATTTGCTGTTTCGTAATAGTTTTCATGATACACGTTACATATCAAAAGATTAACGGACGCGGATTCTAACGCTATTACAGAAACTTCAGTAATAGGATATGTTGGTGGTGCATCGTGGATCCTAAGATAAAGATTGTGGAATACACGCTTGTGGTCGGAGTTGAAGGGAGGGAAATCTAATGGCATGTGCAAGTACTTTTGAACCTCAAAAAAAACTTAAGTGGATCCATTAGTGTGTTTGGTGTTTGCCGCCCATGATTCTAAATGCATCACATTCACATATAGTGGGAGTTTGGAGATGCATTTTGTGGTTAGCTTGAGCATAATGCTCGAATGGGCAATGATCCTATTTGACTCCGAGGCAACATCGAAGATGGGACGCCAACACGTGGCACAAGCACTGAATCATAAAAGACGATGAAAAATGTCAACAACAATAGAAAATACAAGGACCGAAAACATACCATCCAGTATCAGGATATGATTCATCAGATAAGTATCGAAAGACGAAGAAAATATGCATCCATGGAGCATTTCAACATTATACAATAAGTCGTGAACAAAGCAACCTAAGAAGGCTCGAAGGAGAATAATATAACACAGAACTTGAAGGAGACAAAATTAATGCGATACATAGTTACTATCATGAGTGTATCTATCAAAACTCGTTCCACGACAACACAGTGGATGTTACAGGCATATAAATAGACTTCAGAGGCAGCACCTGTACCCGCATAAACCAGCATCATGGAATCACAACAACGTTGTAACCAAACAAGCTCACTATCTGATGGTTTATCACCATTTCCATCTTCACTGCCTCGGTCCCCAGATATCATGATAGTTCAGCAATGACGCGTACACACTTATCTTCCAAGATCTTAACAGCTTCGGCAAAGAACTCTTGAGGAGATAAGGCTCCTGTAGACTCGATCGTAACTAGAACACAACAAAAGGAATTAATATACCAATAGCTTCACAAACACATACTCCCTCCGTCCCACAGTAGATAGGACATATACGTATTCTGTATTATTCTATATATATGAATACAAATCGTGTTTTCATATTAAATCACGTTTGATCGTCCTGCAATATGTATTTGGTCGAAGCACGTAATTTACACAACCACTGATGTTTCACGATGAATTTACAGAAAACTACGTTTGATCATCGTTGTACGCATGTCAAGTTTTACATCAACATACGTGCCATGTCAAAGTGGTGTATCTATCTTGGGATGGAGGAGTATCAGGTGAAAATCTTTTAATGATTGCATACGGTCTAACACTTACATATAAAATGATCTTTTTTGAGTCGCAAAGCAACAAACTGCTCCCAATCTTCATCTCTAATGCATTCCCTACACAGAGTACAATCTCTTGGACGGGATACTTTAGCTTTTACGTCTACAGAAGAGAAAATATGATCTCATCAAAGAAAACATAGAAACATTAAATAAATAAAAAACTGAAAAACAAGATAGTCTACAGAACAGATAAAGGTATATGTTCCCAATATGTTTAAAACTGCAAAGATAGACATATCCTGCGGGGGAGTGAGAAATCAATTTACCACCAGCAAAATCTTCCATGTCAAAAACATTACGTGGGCATTTCTGAACAAGCTCTTTTGCCCTCTCTCCAGAAACATCTTGCAAAAGAACAACCTACAAAAACGAAAATTCAAGAAATTTCGGCCCAACCAGACTGACTCTCCACCTCAAATCCAGAAAAGATAGGCACAAGCATACAATACCTCCGGAAGCATTCGATACCAAGCAGTGGCAACTGGCGACCACTTCGCATGTTCTTTGCCCACACCTTTTACGGCATGTGCTTCAAGTTCAATTTCCTAGTTAAAGGAAAAATACAATATGTCAAATGCGTCAACGTTTGTATAAGAGAACTCCTACAAGTCAGTTAAGCATAACTGCCAATTTATCAATACACATCTGCTATAGTTTCGGCTTATGAAACTTCTGATTGGAATAGCTGCCAACAACATTATCAATCATAATTCATAACTATGTAAACGACAATGCCACTTCAAACCATCCAAGAAGGCCCAAACAATTGGGAAATAACAAGCTTTACTTGGTGAAATAGATCAAATAGAAGTCATAACAACCGCAGGACAAGGGATTGTACCTGGCCTGGACCGAGCCTAGCAATAGGAATATGCTCATGGGTAAGGCAAATCGGATCACTAGCAAATTCAGGCATGGTCGCTTGACTGCAGCTAAAAGATGTGTAAGTTTTCTGCTCAGAGGTTGTTGAGCTAGAATCTTGTCTTTCACTCGACAACGGAAGCGCACTTCCATTGGGAAGCCACGCCATTTCCTTGGATTCCACTGCCATATCATGTCATCAATAAGCACTGTAATGCATAACCAGTAGTCACAGTTACCCAAATTATAACAAAGCTTCTCAAGTCTCTAATAACTTAAAAAATGTATACCTGTCTTCCGTTTATCACCTTTTTCACAACGAGCGTGTAGTTTAAATACGATAGTATTTTTCTCATTTGGAAGATCCTTTTCTAAAAGAACAAAAGAAGCACATATCACCACAACAATGATTGTATTATACCAGTCTTATGCCTGATTTGCAATTAGAAAGAATTCTTAGGTTACCTGACTTGTATTCGAACAATCTTGGGTCGACTTTTATGGGTATAAGGCCTAACCTGTGAGAAAGCACTTCATCTTGAATAACTGATGTATTATTAGCAATCAGAATCTTCTCAAAGGCCATCGTGGGAACCTGCAAATGCATAAACCAACCAATATATACGCTTGCTTTCATTCTGTAACTTATGACAATGCTTCACTCGTTTACTCATGACCTCAAGCACAAAAAACACAAGAACAACACCGAAAACCGAAATCTTTGAACTCATTACGCACGATGATGCAGGGCGCATATATGGTTAACTAACTGGTTGCTAGCTAAAGCAAAATACTCATATCGATACTTTAGCAATCCCTCTGAGCACGATTGGATGCCCAACAAAATATACTACATAGCAAACTTTGCTATCTTTCCATATTCTCCTTGCTTCTACTTCCTCCCTCTCACACTCCAAACAATAAAACAATCCACCTCAAAAACCTCACACACCTTCAAAGAACTTTCACTATCCACTATAAGGCATAAACAATGTACTCAAACTCCATACCCGAATCTCCGATTTAGAGAACATCAAGCAAACTTGAATATCCAAGCACCACAACAATCAATCAATATCTCCAATCAAATAACATGCTATATACTTCACCGCAATCACATTGCCCGAAAAGTTTGATCCGTTTAGCTGCTCGCCAAGAGTACCTCTTCCTCATATTCACCCTAAAAAAGCCACCTCCTCATTTTTTAGTGTACGAGTTAGACCTACGAATCAGACAATTCTGACAAGAATGTCCTGGACATATGTTCTATTCTTCTAAAAACACATCTCGGTTTGCAACGTTTTGCCAAGAATGCCTTGTACATACATTCTATTCTTCTAATAAACCCTCTCGGTTTGCAACATAAGGTTGTCTCCACACTCTTCTCCCAAACTCTGTTACAAAGGAGAGTTTTGACACTGGATAAGTTACCTTAACCTAAATATACCTCAGCGATGAGAATCCTCCTAAAAGCATTAGCCAACGCGGCATCGATCCCGATCATATCGAACTCGATCTCATCATTCTCCAACCTATTCACCCTAATTTCAAAGTCCTCGAAGAAATTCCCCAATCCGCCGTTGACGGTCCCCGTCGACGCGTACGCGCCCGAGTAGAGGATCGGTTCGGTGTCGGTGGGCGCGTCGGATTTGCAGGCGACTCGAGTTCGTTTGAGCTCGAGGTGGGCGGGGAGCTCCGGCATCGTGTCGATTAGGGTTAGGGTTTTGGTTGGGGATTGGGTTTTGAGGGTTAGGGTTATGGGGGTGGGTGAGAGTGTGGAGGCGGAGAATGGGTTAGGTTTTATGGGGTTGGGATTGTATTGCAATTTGGTTCGGTTTTTTGAATGGTTTTTTGGCACCGTTTGGTCGTATGATTATGGTAACATGAAAGAAGTTGTTTGATATGTTCAAAAGTGAAAAAAAAAAAAAAACAAAATAAGAAAATCAATAATAAAAATTAAAAATAATTTATTAAATAAAATATCTTTTTATAAATGAAATATTGAGTGTTTCATAAACAGAAAAATAAAAACTAAAAATTATTTTTTTAATATTTTGTTTTTTATTTTCGTTTTATTCATTTAAAAAATAAAAATTAATATCAAATAATCTTTAAAATAAAAAATCAAAAATAACAACGATATCAAATAAATCCTAAAAATTTATGTTTTATTTTTTATTACTTTGTTATTCTATGAATCAACAAACCAAAAAACAAACAAATGAAGAGATGGAGATAATAACAAAAGACGAGTTGGAGTGTATGTTTGAAAAATATAGACTTCATATTCTAATGAAATTGGGACGTCAACATACCTCTCAATATACATATCATGGAGTTTCGCTTCACATTACACGATTAAAGTTCATTTCTTAAATTTAACAAACAATGGAAATCTGATTGGTTAAAAAAATATTATGACGCTGTTAATATATGTCTATCAAGACAAATCATTATTATGTCAACGTTAAAGATGATTTATTCAAAGTCATAATTAAAAATTAAAAAAAAATAATTTATCATCGTGACGGAGCCCTAATCCGCCGTTCAGTTTCGTGCCCTCATCGTGTTCCTCTCCTTTCACAGGTGAAATTCCAATGCAATTTAGGGTTCTGTTCGATTTCGCATTTCCACGAATTGGGATTCTGTTGATCCATTTATCTCCTGATTTGTTTATCTGGGTGTTTTCAGTATATATGCAAGTGTGATCCGGTGAAACACAAAATGGTTTTTGTCGCGCACTACTAGGATTGAAACTTAGTAATTATCGCGAGATCCTTGACGGGAGTGTGTGCAGACAAAGCTGTCCATCTCTTTATTTATGGATCTTTTATCATAAATTGAGATTTTTAATAAAATTGATTTTTAAATATGGATTAATGTTTGTGTTATAAAAGACAGTCAACTATCAATTTTCAACACTCATTCTTTTACAATATCAAAAAAAAATTAAAAGTTAGATTTACTATTAATATTGGAGATTGTTCCACAATATTTATTTAACTGATTTTCACAACATAAACATTTTTCCTTTTTAAATATTATATCCGAATAGGTGTGACAATAAGATCACAAGACTGTCATCCAGTTTATTTGGCACTAGGTTTGAGGGGGCGAGTCCATTTTGATGGGCTTTCATAAGTTAAGACTTCTTTTTCTTTTTTTGGATTGCAAAGTTCACTTTGATAGTATTGAATCCTCAACAGTTAGAACTTAGAAGAGTAGTCGGACCCCAAAAGCACCAAAGCATAAGATCCTTAAGAACGACACCTAAGCAAAGGAACCTTTATGAAGGAAAATACTCCATCCTTTTCAAATTTTATTTTTACTTCAATGTCTGAAATCGAAAGCCACGGAGATTGCTAATATACTTTTGAGAATCGGAGATTGCAAATATACTTTTGAGTTTTCCTCTTTTGTGGGCCATTCCATCTTGGTTTGGGCTCTCGGGGCCATTATTTAACTAATCTTTCGAGGGATTTGATTTGTGCATTATCATGCTTTGGAGTAATGAATTTGACTTTCCCGTGGCTCAAGTGGATTTCAACCTTTCTGTGATCCAATGGGATTAATAAAGAAAGATGATTATGTAAAACGGGAAAAAAAGGACAGTATTAGCCAACAAGTTATTACGGTCTTTTTTTTAACCGTTGAATCAAAGAATAAAAAAGAAACTCAATTTCACATCTAATTGATCCAACGGTTAAAAAGGATGTCGCGACAGCTTGTTGGCTAATGCTACACTAACCTCTTTTTTTTCATATATAACGTGATACCTTTGAGACCGAAAAGGTGAATACGATAGCCTAATTACAAGTTTATCTGATAGCCCTGCTTCCTGATATGGAATCCGAGAGGTAGTGAATAGTGCATATTGGAACTATATCTGATCTATGCAAATCCTCGCCATGCAGTTGAGTAACTCTTATAACTTTCGAGGTGTTCTCTAGTTCTGCGTATGTTTTTATCTTTGTTTCCTGATTTTAGCCTTTAGGTTCTAGCTTTTGAATTTTGTTCTGTTCTGAACTTCTGATACTGTACCATTTTATGGTATGCAGCTTATTTACTGGTTGAGTCTTCATTTTTTGTAGTTCTCGATGTGTTTGGTTCCGGGCCTCCTTCTGATGTAAACTGTGTGTTCTGTCATTGGATGCATGCTCAATGATAAACAGAATAAGTACTCAAAAGAACTATTCCAACTTTAGTGCCTTGGCGAGTACCAATTGTTAATGCCCTATGTTATTTATAGCCGTCGTGTTCATTACGTGATACACACGGGTCTAAATGTGTCAACTTTGCTTTCCTTGTTTTGCTTGATGAGGCATCTTCTGTGGAATCAGCTATTTCTTGTTCATAAACAGCTATGAGATATCTCTCAGCATTGTATTATTGTACTTCATATCTTATATTGCAACAGTTCAAAATAACGTGGCAAAAACAATTTCCATGGCCTCTATAACAGCACCATTATGCTGTACTGTTTGGACTGTTGAACAAATAAGGCATACGAAGAGTTGGAGTTTGCATACTGAGAATGCTTAGGTAGTTGCAGAAAATGACTATATACCAAAGTAGGGGGGAAAATGGCATGGACATGTTGCAACTTTGTAGGACGTATGCTTTCTTCTGTACTTGATTAATGAAATAATTAGAGTTGTCAAACCTACCTATAGAAACTGTTTGTTGCTGATGCTGATGGATTAACAAAAGCCTTTAAGTTAATCCTCGAATATGGTGTTGCTGTAGCTGGACTTTTCATGTTGAGTCTTTTGCTACCTGTTGTTACCTTCTGTTCCGAGTAGTAGATATCACCAACAGAGTTGGTGATGGTTAGTTGATGGATGATCGTGGCAACTGGTGTTGTTATACCAGTTTGGTGTTCGACTGTTCTGTTATCTATTTTACTGGTGTGGTGTTTGTTGGTTGTTGAGGAGTATTTGCTGTAATCCCTTATCAGGCTTTTATGCCTCCTTTGATTAATGAGCTAAAAAAAAAAAGTCTGCCATTATCTGGTTTGATAGTGAGAAAGTCCACCTTTTTGGGGACAGGAAAGACAGTAATTAAGTTTAAACTAACCAAGATTCCACGATTCTGAGACCGAGGCTAGTATCTTGATCCAGCTTTATGTTTCTAACTCTATCGGGTCTCCAATATTGACATGATTCCCAGTACCTTGACATTAGTTGCTTTGCTTAATGAGTGTGTGTGCTCTCTGTTGATGTGTCTGTTAATTTCCTGAACTTGATCGCGGCATTTCTGCTGCATTTCCGTTTTATGGTAAGATGGCTGTTTTGACCTCTCCCAAACTATAGAGAAGAGACGTTTGAGGTGTTGTATTGTATTTGTTATTAGAATTACTGGAAATGAAAATGGGAATAGAAATCCATTATACAGAAGCAGAATTTGTAGAATGTGGACTAATTCACTGACATCAATCTGAAATTTTATTCCCTGTTTTGATCCCAAGCTGAACAACTCTTTTGTTCAATAGCAGAGGCCTCTGCAGTGCTTATGCTGTCATCAGAAGCGCGGATAGCTGACACAGTCCAGCAATGGTGGCCTCCAAGGGGGGCGTGGTGCCATCGAACAGGCCACACCCGCCTTTGGATGAGCGGCCTTATTGTCGGAAAGGTGTGCATACTTTGTTCTACAGATGCCGGTTGCTGTTGGAGAGACAGGGACATCATTTGGCTTCTAGCTACTATAACTGGAATCGTACATTGTTTTCTCATTTAACCGTCCGTCGCATGTTTACGGATTGGTTGCTACTCTGACCAATTTACACTTCTCAAGTCAACACCTTTTATATCAATCGGCATTCATTTTCTCGATACTTTTCATTTTCTATAGTCGGAAAGAGCACTAAAGCCCCGCAAGCTACCTGGCTATTGGGTTTCACATGTGCCTCAAGCGTCGTCTCTGCGTGGTCCTCTCCTTCCCGCGCTGTCCGTGTTTTTTTGTGTCTTGTGTGTGCCTGGTGTGTTGCTTTTGATATATAAGAAGGAGCCAGACAGTAAGATAGGTAGAGGGAGCAGTGCAGTGCAGGACAGTGCATCAAAAGCACAGGTACACAGGGCATTATTGAGAGCTAATATTGTTAAACACATAGAGAGCTTAAGGGATTTGTATAGAGATTGTTATCTTTATCCCTTATTGTGAGGTTGTTGGTGTTCTGGTGTAACTCTCTTGTATCTCTTCGTTTGATTAATGGATTTTCTCGTCGTCGGCTACTATCCGTGGTTTTCTCCTGTAAGGATTTTCACGTAAATTATTGTATCATTTATTTTACGCATTTATTATTGCTTGTGTTTTAATAAACAGCTCCGTTCGTAACAACCGTCTCAAAAGACGAGACCACGCTCGCTGTTAGCGAGGCAGTGGTTTGGTTGGAAAGGTGGGCGGTTATTGTTAGAGATATTTTGCTTTCGAGGGACAACGGGATTCTAGCTACTGTAACCGTTAACCGCATGGCGTTTCATGCTAAGAATCGCATGTTAACTGATTGCGATTCTGATCAACCTTATCGACCTTCACGTCCATGGAGCTTTCCTCCCTATGTACTATATAACTATTTGCTGTCCTACGTTTTGATGGTCATAGGTTTTAATAAAGCAAGCTATCATATTCATCACATCATCATCATATATGAGAACTCTCCGTGGCTATCTTGCTACTCAACATGGCCAATTTGCAAATAGAATAAGTGTTTGGACAACGAGTAGTAGTTGTCCAACTCCTCAGCTCATCAAATGGGCCGAATTGGACTTGTTATCATAGGCCTTTATATCTATGTTGCCACTGGTCTATGTGACTAAACAGCCTTTTTGTTGCTATTCAAAGGAGGAAAGACTGCATATATGTTGTTCTTCTCAGATCCTATCCGTTGACGGGATTATCTGGGTTGTTGTTCCCATTAATCTATGTGACACGCTCTGTCTCGTTATCGTCTTAGTAATCGTAGTCGTCAAGGCGTTCGAGGGTCATAACGCTGTCATGATCATGGTTGTCAAGGCTTGAGGGACCCCTATGCAATGACGAGAGCTTGGACACCTAGGACTAGGATACGAGACGAACTTCTCAAATAGTTAGTCATTCGAGGTGTGTACGAGGAGCATATCGAGTATCATGCTGATTGCTTTCCATATTATTGTCTTGACAAAAGAGTGAGCATTCATCCTGCGATTAGGCGTTTCATCGCCTAGGCATTGTCTTCAAAACTATGTTTGAAAGGATGGACGTTAGGGTTTATTGATATTATGCTCTTTCCTCTCGGGAATATTCCGTAGGTTCAGATTTAAGGCATAGGCACGGAATCTTAATAAAAGGAGATTAATCATCTCATATGCTGAGTTGATGAGGTGCTTTTTCTTGAGGGGGACTAATCGTTTGCTTTCATATGGGTATTTTTCCTTTAAAACATGGAGACAGATCAGACATACATGTACATTCCTAGCCATTTAATGTACCGGGCAGTGTAGTACCATTGGAAAGAACGACAACTGGGAAAATCTTGTCCATCCTAAGTTTAGCCCAACTTACGCTGCCATGCCTCGGTCGGGAATCTAAACTTAGAAGCAGCCGATCTAATGAGGTGGTCTTTTCTACTAGGTTGGGTCGGGGTAGCTCTTGTCCGAAAATAAGTAGTATCGTCCTTGGTAACCGTAGTCTTCGATCGCCTGAGTGGTCCGGCCATAGACTCTCTTCAACCAATACTATCATTCAGATGCATACAAGTCAAACCTTCTTGTATTTAACCCCCTCCGATACACTAATCCATCGTCTTAAGTTTAACTCGACTCGAGTTGATGGATCTCATAGGAGACGTTGAAGTGTCCATGGAGTAGCATTTTTCACAAGGCACAACAAGTTTTGGCATCCATTGCCCCTCCATATTGTACTCCTCCAACGACACATAACCTCATACTTGTTCCCACACCCACACATTCATTCACTTCCTCCAAAGTCCATTATCACACCTAAATCCTACCAAACAAATCATGGACATCTTACCGAATAATCATGAAGTTTGCGTTTACGGTTTACTACTATGTGTTTCATCTATTTTCATCCATATTGGTTTAAAAAGGTTTTAGTTTAGTGATAATCAATTTTTTTTTTCAATTATGTGATCTGGGGTTTAACATCTGATATCCGTAAGATGCTGATAAAGCTTATGATAGAGGTTTGTCATCTATATTTATCAATAATGTGGTAATAAGGATTTAGTTCGATAATAAATAATCTTGATATCAATAAGATACAGGTAAAACTTCTGATAGATGTTTCTGCCTATTATGCCCAAAAGTCATACACTTAGCATTCCCTCTCCCTCTTCTCCAACCAACCCAGATGGTTCATTACCATTAATGAGATGGGAAGGAGCCAAACAGTCATCTCATGTGCTTTATTTTAGGTTTCCCATCCCTACACATTTAGGCAACCCATCCCCTTTCAGGACTCAAAATCAACAAACAACACACACCAAGTGTCCTGCCCTTAGACCTCTTCAAAATCACTACTCTCCATCATTTTCCCATCTGTGCCGCCCAATTACTCCTATGTTATTTTATCATATTTGATTCAGCTGACCACTTGAACCCTTATTTTGATGGTTCACTCTTCTCCTCCCAACTGTTTTTTCTCATCTGGGTATCAATAAATTTTGAATGAAAACAAACAGCTCTATGTGTACATGTGTACAGTATAAATATCACAACAGAAGAGAGCATATCCATTTCATCAGCTCTTCTATAAGAAAAACAACAAATCCCCTTGTTTGTCCCATTTGAGCAAAGAGATAAACTGATAGAGATAGAGATACTGATCTAGATAACACAGTTTGATCGTTTTAGACACGACATGGGTGTTGCGGGTTGGCCGTGGCGCAACATGGGTAACCTAAAGGTCCGATCTTGCAGTCGCAGGCCAAATTGTTCTCTTATTCGTTGTTAAACTGATGTTAGGTTTGCTGAATTGAGATTTCTGTTTTCCGTTTCCGTTTCTAATGGTTGCAGTATTTGTTGTATGGGCCGTTTGTCACGCGAGTGGCATGGCTGTGGAGAGAAGGGGAGAGCATCAAATACAGTTGGTGTTTCCATATTCTGTTGCTATGTTCTCTTAGAGCTCTTGTTCACCAGCTCTGGAGCACGTACTCAAATATGCATTTCTTGACCAATCGTCGTCGTATCGTCAAACAGGGCGTCGATTTCAAACAGATCGATCAAGAATGGCATTGGTATGATATTTGTAATGTTCTCGTTTCAACTATTTCTATGTTGAAACAGATTGGAATTTTGGTTTTGAAAATGTTGTTGCAGGGACGATTTCTTGATACTTCAAGCGTACGTTGCCGCGGTTGCGTGTTTGATGCTGCCGTTGTTGTGTGATCTTCCCGTGTGGGACTTCGCCGGTGTCGTTGCGACTGTGATCCTTCATGTGGTGGTTGCCGAGCCGTTGTACTATCTGATTCATCGGTTCTTCTTTCATGGAGATGGCGTTTTGGGGAAGTGCCATTTACTCCATCACTCCTCTCCTGTCCCACAACCCTTCACTGGTAAGTGGTAACCCTTCCCTATCTTTGTTTTTTCTGACGTGGATTGGTCGTTAAAATCTATATTACAGATAAATCTGTACCGTAAAATATATCCCGTCAAACCTTGGATACGTAGGATAGGGGATGAAGATCGAACCAAGGACCTATAGAAGTCGGGGCTATCCCATCCTCATTATGCTTAAGATGATTTTGGATTAGATAAGAACAAAATATAAGCTAAAAAATTCAGATTGACCACGTCTGTTGAGTTCAGTCAAAACTTTATCCGATACTGATGGGGTGACGACTCATCAGTATCCGGGGGATTAGTCGAGATGCGCGCGCTGATCTGGAAATCCTCGTCACAAAAAAAAAATATAAACTAACCTGATATATGTTTAACTCACATTTGCGTATAGACAACTTATGGTGTGTGCTTTTGGCTTATAAGCACTTTTATGAGCGCTTATACCTTGGAAGATGCTTGTGATTTACTAATGGTGGATAAACCATGAGCACCTACAAGTGACTCACTCGAACGGACTTCGAGGCTACTAAATTTTTGAAATGTTAGGAATGTTTGTCTAGTGCAGTCATCACGTTCACGTTTAGGCTGGCCAACATCGATGGACACAGTTATCCAGACATCAAGAGATTGGAGACAGATTCCATTTGAGAAAAAGATGGACTTGAATAGCAAGTAACCGTATGGTACCTTGTTGGAAATAAATTGCCATGTCAGTGAGGATTAAATTTCATGGTCAGAACACGCAGGTAAATAATTGTAGTCTGTATAGTTATCATAACTCTTTAACAATGAATAAAATATTTTTGCTGTTTTTTATCTTGACAATATTTACTGATTAGAATTTTACGTAGGAAAAAGAAAGTTCCTAATCTTGCTCAAACTTTAATTCAACACTGTCCATAGGGAATCGAAATTCTTCTCAAACTAGTTGTCCATTTTTCGAGGCATTGCATTGCACCATTTAATTACTCGTGTAAAAAAAATGAATGGTTCTCGTTGAATGGTTCAGGTTGGTGGTTGCACCATTTATTCCCTGCTCCTAATTGGCGACACGTTCTGATTCTGATCGATATAACGATCATGATATGATCACTCATCTTGACTAATCAATTGGTGGAGAACTTTATGAAATGGATGATATTATTGATCATATGTTTATAACAATTATATTATGATTGTTTGTTCATCTTTGGTTTTGCAGCTGAGCATGCGACCTTTTTTGAGCATGTATTGCTACTTTCAATCGTCACGGTCCCTGTGATCGGTCCAGTGCTTGTCGGGCATGGATCGATAGGGTTGATCTACGGTTACCTTTTGATGTTCGATTTCTTGAGGTGCTTGGGACACTGTAACACCGAAGTTGTGCCACTCCAAATCTTTGATTCTTTTCCGATTCTAAGATTCTTCCTCTATACTCCCACGTAAGTTCTGCTAACTTAACCTTTCAAAACCTAATTTCGAACTTGAGTGGTGCTAATTACAATCTTTTTGTTCCTTTATTTTGGAAAATCGAGCGACGAATCACAATAGTTGTCAACGGTCAAAAAAAAAAAAGAAAAATCACAATAGTTGTCATCTTTTCTATCATTTTGCATTCTGATTTCGTTGATAAAAAGTACCATCTTTAAAGTAACCCAACTGCTGAAGTTCTTGACGATCTATTTCGTCTTTAATATTAGATTCTGTTACCATTTTCTCCGTTGCTAAAGTTAAAAGTTTGGAAGTTTCGAGACCTGTCGCCTATATAGCTGTGTTTTGTGGTTATCTTTGTGATATAAAGATTAGGTTGTTGTATTTGACCCCAAAAAAGAAAAAGAAAAAAAAGGATTAGGTTGTTGTCTAACTAAAGCCTACTGTATGTGGTTAACTAATGTTACAAGTGGTTCATCAAAAAATAAAAATAAAAAAAATTAATAATGTTACAAGTGTGTGCTTACCTGTATTATGGTTTAATCATTGATGTGTCTACATGTCCAACACAAGTATTTCTTATCATGAACATATGAATTACGGAAAAGAGAAGAGAAGTTGCCCATCGACCTCAGCAGGAGACCGAAAAAAAATAAAATCAAATCAATTTTTTTTTATTATTTGAATTTACAAAACAGAAAGATTTTGTATATTATTGTTGTAGATGAAACTGTTGTTTTTTTTTACCATATGAATTATTAATTTGATAACAATTACTCCCTCGCTCCCAGATATATCGTATTGGTCATTGATGTATTCCTTCCATCTCAGAATAAATGTCATAAATTAATGGACATGAGATTTTATATTTATGTTGAATTTTTGTGAAATTTAGTGAAAAAATAATATTTTTTTGATGATACTGGATTTACTGTAATAGTTGTGAAAGAAGATGGTGGGTGCATGATAACTAAGTTCGATTGATTGTATATTTTTTTTAGATAAAAATTTTTTAAATAGAGTATGTTATAATTATTGTGGGACATAAAAAAAATAATGTTGTATTTATTTTGGGATTAATTATTACTCTCTCCGTTTAAATTTATCTGTCGTTTAGATCAAAACACACATATTAAGAAATCTTAATGGCACGAGGAAATTTCATTCTTATCCTTTATAAGTTGTTTAAGGATTATATTGAATGAGTCAAAATATAAAAAACATTAAATATGATTAAAATTGAAAAGAAAATCAAATTTTGTTCAGATTATTTTATAGGAAAGATATTTTGAAATATCATCCAACTCGTGGATAAATTGAAATGGAGAGTTAATTACATCTATCGCCTAATTGAATGTCGCCACCGCGTGGCAAAAAAGCACGGCTTCACACTAACTATTTGTTGGTCGTGCTGTGTAAGTTGTCATACATGGTTAGATATCAGTCATGGGACGATTCGTTTGGTACCATATTACCAAATTGCTAGCTAATATAACCAAAACATTAGCTTTTATTTGATATCTTTCTGGATCTTCAAATTCGTTTTAGGTATCATAGCTTACATCATCGGGACAAGGACACCAACTTCTGCCTCTTTATGCCATTATTCGATTTTCTTGGAAATACCCTCAATGCAAAATCTTGGGATCTCCACCGTCAGATTAGTCTCAACGCCACTGTTAAGTCTTCAGGTACACATCTACCGCCCGTATTTCGTATAGACTTTAACATCTGGAGTATTAGTTCCAACTTAGCAGTTGGAGTTCAACAATCCCTGAAATGTATGTTTCAACGGTGTTGTGTGATTGAAGAAAAAATAATAGGTTAATAATAACCGGAATTACAGGATCAACAATCCAAATTAGTATAAATTTATACCCTTTGTGTGATAAGAAATGCTAACACTTTTTATTTTCTGTTTTGTTTCTTCTTATTAGTCATTTCATAAAGACAAAAAACACTCTTAAAACATTATGTCAAATTGATGCAAATGATATAAGAAGGTAGGCCGTTTGAAATAAACATTTATATTTGATAGTTATAACAGGGCACGATTCAAAGGGGGGACCCTTTGGTCCAGGTTTCAATTTCAACATGGCTTTTGTGCTGTACTTTCCCTGCTTGGTTCATTATGTGTATATGTTATGATTTGCTGTCACATACACGTATAGATACAATACTGCAATTTAATGTCATAAATACTATGAAAAGTCTCTAGTCATTGTCGTTGTACGTCGACTGATGTATCGCTCTCCACCATTCAAATTTAGTTGCTCGTAGTAGGCCCTGATCATAGGCTGTGCTGATCTATGATCTCGTAACGAACCAAGTAGCGACGAAAACTTTCATTTAAGCGAACTTAGCATGGATAAACTACTCTTAAAGGACCGTGAACTAGCGATAATCATGCCGTCAATTCATATAAACTATGCCTGTCTTTGGCATTGTTATTTTAGTGTGACGCACTGTATTATTGATGATGTTGATTATTTGAGAAGTGAAAAGCAACTTTGTATGATGCAGCTAAAAAATTCAGGGTGCCGGATTTCGTCTTCCTAGCGCACATAGTAGACATATCTTCGGCATTGCATGCTCCGTTCGTGTTCCGATCATTCGCTTCGTTGCCATTCTCCATGAGGCTGTTTATACTCCCTATGTGGCCTGGTACACTTATAGTGACGACGATAATGTGGGCATGGGCTAAGCCCTTCTTGTTTACATTCTATGAACTCCGAGGCAAGCTCCACCACACTTGGGCCGTTCCCAGGGCTGGGTATCAGGTATATATACGTAAATAGTGTCATACATATGTGTAGAAAATATGAGGAGGTTAGTTGTTACAGCAGCCGATTGACTATGCCTGAGCAACCTTGCGGGATGCTAATTTTTTTGCTCCATGACTTTTTATGGCAGCTTGTTAATTCTCGTCCTGATTTCTGTTGCAGTATTTCCTCCCATTTGCAACTAAGGGCATCAATAAGCAGATAGAGCATGCTATCCT
>JAOVYX010018358.1:0-20331 GCA_035668315.1 Drosera spatulata | reverse complement strand
TGATTTGTATCGTCTAGGTAGCTTCCTTAGCTTCTGTACCTACAAAACCGTTTGGTTTGTTTAGCCTTGTCATGGATAGGGTCTATGACGGCATAACGTCACATGCCGGGCATCCCGGATTTCGGGGCGTTACATGAATACAATATTATCCTTAGTTCATGTTTTTCCTCCACTTATTTTCTTATTGTTGGTCATTTGAATTTTGATTTTGGGGGAAAAAGATGAGGGCATTGGTGTCCTTTTATCCATAGTCAACCCACTTCTAAATTTGTTCACAAATTCAATTTGTTGTACTAATATTGAGATGGAGAGAATATTAGATTATGTAAAATAGAAATTCTACAAAGGATAGGAACAGAGTAGTGATGCGATATAACATTAAAAAGATACTGAAAAGATATGTTAGAATATATGTTAAACTGTAAAAGTTATAGTGTAAAATATAGAAATTCGAAAAAATTATCATATTATTGTAATATTTTTTATTTTTATAAATCAATTTTATATTAGCACTACGTACAATAAGGAGTGAAAAGTATAGAGAAAAAATATGGTGATTCGGATGCAAGTGCTCTTTTGGACAAGATTTGTTTGTGCGAAGATTTTAAGAAAATATTATTCTATTTTTTTATTTTGTATTGTTGTTATCTATTTCTAATTTTCAAATGGATAAAACAAAAGTACTCCATGTAATATTTTAAAAAAAATGATTTTATGTTAAGTTTTTTGTTTCATTTTTTAGCACGTATTCAAAATTTTCTGCAATCAACTAATTTCATTGAGAGCAAAATCTCACATGATCCTTTACATCAACATAAAGATTACATCAACCAACTGTTCCTAGGCAACATCACCAGGAACAACATATATTCAACAGGAATGAATAATCAACGAAGATAGATCTTCAAGTCTCCCTGTCTCAGTAGCATACAGGCGTTTATTTCTCTGTTGTCATAGAAAATATATCATATTCGTATTCAAACACTTCCTATGCAAGGCTCGACATGGATTCCCCTTTGATGAATGTATAAACCAGCTACACCAGGACTCCCAAGGAAGAACACTTTGCTGTAATTTCATCACCTTGAGCAGTAACTGGATAACAACTTGTCAGTAAGGACAAAGGAAAAAATATGTGATCATGATTTTCCTTTGCATCATTACAAAAGTTATCGACATCAGATGAGATAAACCTCTTCTGAAATAACCAGGCAAAAGTTTTAAGTTATCCAGGATCATCAGTCAAGTAATAAAGACAAACCTTAGATTAACAGCTCGATTCCAAATGAGTCTCCACCAAGATACATTAGCAACCTGAGTCATAAGGGCATCACACCCAGATTTCATCGTATAAACACCACTAGAATTACTCATCCCCAAGTACAACCAGTTGTAAAATATAAGATAGAAGAGGATAAAGCATCTTTGGCTTTTAGCAACGCTTTATACACCCAAGAAATATTAGATCTGGATTGATAAACTCGAATTCTAAAGCCTTTTAAGAAGTAAGAGTGAAGTCAACCTGTTTGAACAATAAAGCTAAATTCATGGCTTTTGCATTTTTAGTCCTCAATCCACCCTTACTAACTAGAGAGCAAATATGAGACTAGCCAACTAAAGCTCTTTGCCTGTTTGGGGCTGCAATAGTCAACGAGAAGACACAAAGAATGGCCTCCACTTCTTCAATAACTCTAACTGGAATAAAAAAGAATGAGCCCAGTTTGTTTGAATAGAAGAAAGGATAGTCTTAATTAACTGTAGTATAATATCCTGAAATCCGATATGCTCAATACGTGACGTTATGCCATCACAGACCCAATCCATGACAAGACCAAGTAACCCAAATAGGTTTATAGGTATAGAAGTAAAGGGAACCTATCAAAACAACAACATTATAAACCTGAATAATATTATGCAAACCCAAATTATTTTATATTATCTCATAAGTATATTGTCCAATTGCCTACAAGTGATTCTCAACCAAGTTATTTCATGTAGAATTTATTACATATTGAATAGTGAGGTAATTACCTACATGTTTAGACTCTCACTCTAACGCTTCGTTATCGCCCTGTGGTGGATCTGCAAATAAAACACATAACCCGTGAGCTAAAAGCTCAGCAACCAAAAGTATATGTATTCGATTTTCAGGGTATTCCCCTGACTATTACGATCGATGAGTACCTGTAAAACGTTTTCTACTAACCACAGGAAAATATGGGCGCCATAGCAAACAATGCATGTTATAATAGCTTATATGTCTTTGTCTTCTTTTATAGTTATTTTCTTACTTAACCATCACAAGTCCGTGTCCCGACATGAATGATAGAACTCAATGAAAACAAACAGAGAAGAAAGATTTTTGAGATATAGACATTGATCTGGGCCAAGTTCTCAGTCTCATATCATCCACCAAAATCGTTTGAAAACCCATTTTCTTTTGTGAAAGTGTTTCTGTTTTTTTATAAATACTACGCGTGATTTGGGTTCACGACCCAAATTCACTATGTCTTTTACGTGTGATTCGGTTTGGTAAACCCTCAATTACATACCGAAGGTCCCCCTGCAGAGGGTAGCCTGACACCTAATCGGTCGATGTTCTGACCCGTGACTTTTTATCGCTACGCATACGAAGAGAACCTCACTTGTTCTCATACTAGCTAGATTGATCGCCTGGCTCAGTCAAGTGCACTTTGAATGCTCGTAGAGCCAAAAAAATTTGATCCCAAAGGATCCACTATGCGATCTCATCGACGACAATGAACTTGTTCGGTTATTTTTAGTTTGTTATAATGTTTGTTGTTGTTTTCCTTAAAACCACGCTTCCTTTACCATTACACATGTATAAAATATTCAACATAAAGATTACACACCATTCTTCACTATTTTTGTCCTTCACGATATTGTATCATACTAGATGTACCATTTGGCCACAAGGACATTTGCATCATATTAAATGTCCCGACCTCTAGGATGGGTATCCCGGCCTTTGGAACGGATGTCCCAGATTCTGTCCAACATGACCTTTAAATCTATAACTTCTCGTATACACCTCCAAAAACTATTTCGTTAAATTCTACATAAACTAAACTCTATAACCTTTTCATAAAATCAGAGTTTTTATCATGAAGCCTTACCAGTAATAGCAATTTATTCGTTCAATTTTATATTTT
Source organism: Drosera spatulata (assembly GCA_035668315.1). NCBI lineage: Eukaryota > Viridiplantae > Streptophyta > Magnoliopsida > Caryophyllales > Droseraceae > Drosera > Drosera spatulata. The sequence continues at coordinate 17,158 of JAOVYX010018358.1, read as the reverse complement.
CTATTAGATCCGATAGTTTGATCTTACTTCGCCAATCAGCTCATAACTCCTTACCAATAACCCCAAAATCATGATTTATAAACTATTCTAAAATCTCGACTTTCATACATTTCCAATGATATAAGGTTTATTTTCTAACTCCTACTATGTAATTTCAGATCAAGCCATAAAGTCAGCCCAGTAACCAGTTTTACAGGTTGACATATCTGTTTATTTTGATTTATAATATAAGATTCATAACTCCAAATAATGATTTATGAACTTCATTAGGAACTAAACATATGAGAATTTAACATATATTAAAATCAGAATTAATTTCAAAGATTATAATTTTCTGCAAAATTTCTAATCAAATCAGAATAGGGTTTGGTTACCTCTCGAGCGTTTTTTACATTTGAGACTTTGTTTGATGATAACACTCACTCTACGTGTCGGATCTTTGCATCCATAGATTCGTTGGATCCGTGACTTCGCCCTAAATGTTTGATAGTCTTGGATCGGAGATCTGGCAAGTCTAGAGTAAGATCCGATCAAAACAGTATGAGTATTAAAGTGATAACCGTGTGTTAAACTTAAATTATGATAACTTGCGATCCGGAGATCGGATTTGCGACTAAAAAAGTAGGCCGGTCACAAAATAGCGACGGAAAAAGCAGGTCAGTAGCAAAATAGCGACGAAAAAAGTAGATCGGTCGTAAACTCTGAATATGATCACGAAAACAGATCTAATTTCTGACACACACACACAGACACTAAACACGCACACCACCTCCAAAACGCACATCCGCCCGCTCCGTCGAACGAACCACCACCCACACCGTCAATCATTTCTTCCGGCCATCGATCATCATGTCGTCATGGTCGAAGGTCGTCGCCCCATCGCCTCTGCTCTCCCCCAAATTGCTGCCCACCGTCCAAGGTTGTCAGAGGTCGGCTCCACCATCAAACCTGAAGCTCGCCGCTGCAGCTGTCTATGGGTCGCTGGAAGAGTTGTCATTGTCGGGGTAGTTGAGTTGCAAGCCTCCTTCATCAACAAGTCCACATCTCAAATCCCTAAATCACTAAAGTGAATTTCTAAATCTTTATTTTAGTTATTATTGAATGTTGGGTTGATTTGGAGGTTGTTTTGATGATTTGGGTTGTTTGGAATATTTGCGGTTTTTGGATGTTTTGTCGGAGGTTGGTTTGGATGATTTGGTATCTTCTTAAGGATCAAAAGTGTGTCATAATTTGAGATAATTTGGTATCTTCTTAAGGATCAAAAAATTTGAGATAATTTATTTACTCAAAAAAAAAAAAATCAAAACAGTATATTACTGAATGTCATAATTCATACAAGGGGGTTATAAAATTCGTTTATCAAAATCATGAAAAAATATGGTAAGGATCCGAAAATTTTCTATAAAATTTAGTTTCATGATAATTAACATGAATAGTAAATAATCGTACATTCTAATTTATTTTACCGTGTTAAAAGGATTGTTTGACGATATAGTAAGGAAAAAATATAAAATACGAATGAAATGCAACCCTAATACGTAAACACGGGGAAATATGGAATTAATACGAAAATACCATATTTATATGAAATGAGCTAAACCTAGTTTTGGCACTTAATTTTCTTTATGTCAATTTCTATTCCACCTAAATTAAATTATTTATACACTAATTATCTACTAAATATCCACTAATTATCCGCTAAATACCCACTAATTAGCCATTAAAATTATTTAATTGATTTAGTTTTTCTATAAATACAAGCTCTTTTCTCTTTGAAAAACTTCTTACAAACATTAAAACACTTCTTGTCATGCAAGAGAAGAGGTAACCAAGAGAAGAGAAAAAGGAGAGTTTGAGGAGAAAAGAAGAAGTTAGGGTCACAAGATGACGAGGATCCTTCACCATTAATAAGAGAAGGTGATCATCTTGTTTAGAAATTTTATGGAAAATCATAGGTTCTGTGATAAATTTCGATTTTAATATATGTTGAATCCTCATGTGTTTAGTTTTTGACATAATTGATAGATCATGATTTAAGATTGTGAATCTCAATATATAAATCAATTTAAGGTGTTGAATCTCAATATATAAATCAAAATATGCGGATATGATAAACAGTAAAAAAACTGGTTACAGAATTAACTCTGTGACTTGATCTGAAATTACACAAAAAGAGTTAGAAAACGAGGCCAATATCAATAAAAAGCCCTTAAAGTCTAGTTTATAGAACAGTTTATAAATAAATATTTGGAGTTGTACGTAGAGACTTATAAGCAAATTAGTGAAGTAAGGTCAAACTATCTGAACTACCAGAAAATATAAACTTGAACGAATAAACTGCTATTATATTACAAAATATAGAGTCTAGTTTATGTAGAATTTTACAAAATGATTTTTGGAGTTGTATAAGAGAAGTTATAGATTTAAACGTGTCGAAGGATCATGTTGGGCAGAATCCGAAAATGAACCGTTTTGACCTCGAAACAACTCTAAATGTTCACAAACACTTCTAATGATGATAAATACATAAAATCATCATCATGAACTATCAAAATAAGTATCAAAGACTTTTCTCAAAGTTTGGTATCACCACCTAACATTACTATGACGGTTTTTCAAGAAATACGAATAAATATACTTAATTCCATAACGTGAACAATTTCAAACCAAGGAGAAAGGGGACTCATCGGGAAGAAGATTGGACGATGAGAGAAGGAAGGAGATCAACCTCTTTCAAATATACAAGATGAATTTTGGCAATGCAATGTAGTTGGACTTTCATGTCGATCCGAATGAATCATCCTCTCCACAGAGGTCATGCCTGCTTGGCAAGAGGATAGCAAGTTTAAGATTCTGTCTCGGTAGGACATGTATTTCTATTACTATGAAATTCATATATGAAGTCTTCAATGGTGGGGTTTGGAATTAAATTCAACGAGGGACCTACCCAAAAAAGATTAAAACCTCAAGCTCAAGGGCGTAGTTGTCTGATAAAAAGATTAACTTGTCATATAACTAGAAACTCAAGTATATGTTATATCTTTTATTCTATTCACCCGGGATTCTAAGATTCAGTAATGTCTTTGAATCAATCTTGCTTACATTGTGCTAAATGAATTAGAGTTGCATTACAGTGGTTGCTTAAGAGCAGCTAGATTAGGTTAAACTCGACATGGATCAATATCTGAACAATTATGATAATATGATGGGACAATTATGATAATATGATATCAAAATCTAGATCTTATTTGTCTTGCTTGACAAAGTTCTCCACGCATGACATTCAGGTCACTTCGTAGATCAGCATGATCATGGAGATAAGAAAATTTAGATTTTGTCTAGATTTTATCTTGATTCCCTTTATACTCTAAGTAGTATAAAGAAGGAGTGAAACGTCATTGACCTCCTTCGTGGTTCAAGGATCAATCCTTCTTATAATTCATCAAAGGTAAATACAATGCATCCGATGATCAAGCAAGTGGTTAAGTTCTTTCTTGGAGTGTTGTTTGTGATGGCTTTCTACCTTGCGCTCATTGGTGGGGTGACCAGTATCATAGCATTTTTCTTCACAACACTTGAGGAATTGGACGTTGTGGCACGATATGTCATGATACAAGTTATATTAGTCTTAGGAACTATATGTTTGATCTTATGCTGTTGTAAGTACAGATGAGGCTGTAAGATGATGTTATGCGATATTAATAAAATTTCACATTTTGATGGTTGATCTAATGGGAATAAAAGTTATATATAAGATTTTATATGCTCTGACAATATTACAATTATAATTGAAGATTATTAAGATTCACAATGATGCTCATATAGATGAGAATATACAGGAGAGCGATGATAGTGGAATTTGATAGCAAAAGGATGTGCCATCAAGTGACATTGAGGAAATATGCTCTGGTGGTAACACTGAAAAGTAAGGAATAAGAGCTATACACCCATTGTTTTGTGTCTGTACCCTCAAAATATTCTGTATTAGAAATATACACGTGTGTATTCTAAATATACACTTCTGTGTGTTCTTCTGTTGCTTATCAATGTTGATATATGATAAATCTGAAGGTATTACTTACATAAGTGAAAAATCTCTTGGACAACAAAGATAGTTATCTATGATATTTGTACGACCATATATAGTTAAACTATGGCGTATGTTCACTGTGCTAGTTGGATACACTAGTGTTTACTTATGCTATTTTTTCTATCCAAAGTTATGTCATATGGGTTCAGATGTCAAGGAAAGTACACTTATGCTTGTAGATTTTGAAACCAAAAAAAAAATCCTTTGAAATTGGTATTCTAAAAAAAAATTGAGAATCGTTGAGAAAGAAAATCTATCTTCATGGTAAAGGTTACAACAAGTTATTTGTTAAGTGGTTAAGTTGTTATACAAAAGCACAAAAACATATGCCTACTTTTTTGATTGGTAAACTAAGATCCCTATATCTGGTATTGTCATCAAACTGATTTCCTTTGCTTTATGCTAAATATTGAAAGTTGAATTGTGATGGTTATCTGGGAGTAAGAAAATTGAGTTTGAGTTAAACATGGATCAGTAAATGATCAAATCAGTGAGGAGATAACAGGATCTTTGATCACGTGTAAAGATTGGATTGTCGAATCCAGATCTCCTTTGTCTTTGCTAGGCAAAGTCTCCCATGCGTAATAAATGAATCACACGCAGTTCAAAATCCAGATTTCCTTTGATTTTGTTTTGACCCTTCCTAAATACTAACTACTATAAATAGGAGGCGAACCTCAGCGAACTCTTCATCGATTTAGAATTTCATTACCACCACAACTCACAATGCACCCAATTGTCAAGAAGATCCTATACAGGATACTATTTGTGGTACCTTTATGTTCTCTGTCAGTGGTCGTAGTAGGTTGCATTGTGGCTTTCTTCTTTGCAATGCCAGAAACCTTAGATCTTCTGATGCTTTATGCTTTCTTTACATAAGTGTTTTACCTAAAAATTGTAACACGGATCCTGCTCAGTTGTAACTGATAGGGTGAAGCTTATATGATATCAATAAAGAGTTATTTGAAGTCCAGTGTGACTTAAGGGTTGTTTTTGCAGGTATTTCGAATACGATAATGGTTAGAAGTGTCATTGGACCCTTGTCATGGTCATGACACTGTCAAAGACTATGGGACTATGTGAAACGAAGGTGTCACAGTCTTGACAGTCCTTGACATTTGAGATGTCTGTGTACCAAGTGCCACAATAGGATATGTCAAACGGCGGATGAAGAGATAGTGTACTTGTATGAGCGGGGGTTTGTGTCCAACTACTGGATATGGACATAATAGGGTGAGGCTGAGCAAGGGAAGCCTCAATAATGATGCACTCAAATCCGTACGAGGATATGGTTCTGGATGGGTTTGGGCTTGGTTTTTCCAGGGTTGTAGATCACGAGACGATGGAGGATTTCGATGACAGTCCGCCACCTACTTCCAAGCCTTTTTCTTGATATGTTGAGTGGTGCTAAGGAGTCCTTGTATCCTGGTTACAGAGTGTCCCAGCTTGCGGTTACTTCCAGATTGTTGAACATCAAGTGTGAGTACCGCGTAGGCTACTGATGCCACTGCAGCATTGTTAAATGACATTTATCCATAAGATAATATGATGACGGACACATAGTACTCCACTAACCGGTTAATCAAAGGCATCCGTCTTCCTGTTAAGAAGATAGACGTATGTCCCAATGGTTGCATGGTATTCTGAAAGGATACAGAGAACTCAGAGATGTGTTCCAACTGTGGGGCGGGCACGAAGGTACAAGGATAAACTTCGGGGAAAGAAGCGAGTTGCTCATAAGGTGCTGCGATACTTCCCCATCACCCCGAGGTTACAACGTTTGTATGCAAATAAGAGCACAACCGAGACGATGTCCTGGCACGCTAGTAACCAAAGCTTTGAGGACGTGATATCACATCCCTCGGACAGTGAAACTTGGAAACATTTGGATAAGGAGTTTCCTCGGTTCTTTGCTAAACCTCGAAATGTTCGTTTGGGGCTATGCACCGATGGGTTTGCTCCTTTGGAAAAGTCCAGGGCTGAGTACTCATGCTGGCCTGTGATGTTGACTCTATATAATCTTCCACCAGGGCTATGCATGAAGACTCCATACATTATGCTTTCCATGATCATTCTAGGGTTGAAGAGTCCGAAGGGGAACCTGGATGTTTACTTGCAGCCTTTGATCGAAGAGCTGACTCATCTGTGGATGTTTGGTGAGGCCACTTACGATGTTTCTACAAGGCAGACCTTTCAGATGAGGGCAGCGTTGTTATGAACAGTGAGTGATTTTCCGCCTTACGGAATGCTTTCTGGTTGGAGCACAGCTGGAAGATTGGCATGTCCTTATTGCATGGAGCATAAAATCCTTCACTTTGAAGAATGGTAGAAAGCATACATGGTTTGACTGTCATCGTCATTTTTTGCCTTATGAACATCCGTCTCGAGCCAATAGAAGTGGGTTCTCAAAGAATAGGGTTGATTATGATGACCCGATCCCCTTCTGTGATGGTGATGAGATAATGCTCGTGTGTTCTCTTTTAATCCCGATTACTTCCATGTCACTCACAATTGGAGCAAGAGGAGCATTTTTTTGGGAATTGCCATATTGGCATAAGTTGCTAATTAACATAATCTTGATGTCATGAATATTGAGAAGAATGTATTTGACAATCTGTTTCACACCGTCATGGATGTAAAAGGAAAGACCAAAGACACGGTGGCGGCTAGGAAAGATCTGAAATTGTATTACAAGCGTCCGAAGTTGGTGTTGAAAAAATTGAAAAATACACGAGGCATCGAGGAAACGGTTATGCCCGAGGCTCCTTATGTGTTGAAGAAGGAAGCACGAAGGGTGTTGTGTGAATGGATCAGAATGCTGAAGTTTTCTGATTGTTATGCATCCAATTTGAGACGTTGTGTTCTTGACAAGGAATAGTGTTTGAAGGGTCTCAAAAGTCATGATTGTCATGTTTTGATGCAAAGGTTGCTTCCAGTAGCTTTCAAGAAATTGTTGCAGCATCATGTGTGAAATACCTTCACCGAGTTGAGCCTATTCTTCAGAGATCTGTGTTGTAATAGTATACATCGCGAGGACATGGAGAGATTGGAGATGCAGATCCCAGAGATTCTATGCAAGTTGGAGAGGTTGTTTCCTCCAACTTATTTCAATTGTATGGAGCACTTGCCTTTGCATCTTTCACATGAGACAAAAATTGCTGGACCTATGCATTATAGATGGATGTATCCTTTCGAGAGATATATCTAATTAAGCAGTATGAAGTAATTTTTCCTCTAGTAGAGGTTTTCTGAACTAATGATCGTTCAAGGATTTCAAATTATGAATGATATCTCTTTTTAGTTTTCTGTTTCACTTGAAAGATAAAATTGATAACAAGGCACATGTCGAGGACTCGATTTATGAGCATATCTTATGGAGGAGTAGAGTAATTTTTGTCAATATTTCTTTGGGAAAAATGTAGACAAAATAGAGCATATCTTATTATTCCTTCTATAATTATTATTCTCATCGTCTCCATTCCTTTCGAATGTAGGTCTTAAAAAATCCTGTTGATGACTTGGTTCATAGCCTTGGTACCCGAACAGCTGTTCAAGTTTTCAAGTATTCATGATACTACACCAACGGATTTTTGTTTTACACATACGACTATGGCTCAAGGAAAGCCACTATGAACTATGGGGTATGTGTAAAAGGCGATGGAGTTGGTTATTATGGGATTTTGAGAGATATCGTGGAGTTCCAATACGTGGGATCCGAACGCTCATATGGAACAATTCTTTTCCAGTGTGATTGGTTTGGCTCCGACAGAGGCCTCAATGTACACAACAAATATAAGGTGGTTGAGATTGATAGGATAAAGAAGTATCAAAAGGGCTATGATACTTTCATATTGGCAAATCAAGCGATTCAAGTATGCTAAGCTCCCTATCCTAGCCTCACCAAGACTCGAGATCATTGGTGGGCGGTATTTAGGATAAAGGCGGAGGAATGATTGATGCTCCCATTGAACATGCAGCTTTTCAAGAAGACACTTCTCATACAGGTGTCTCACTTGTCTCTGATGACAATGACCTCAAAGATGACCTCGAGGAAGAGAACGATGAAGATGATGAGGAAGTGGAAGAGAATGAGGACGAGGAGGCCGAGGAAGAGAATGAGGACGACGAGGACATGGAAGAGGATGAGGATGAGGATGATGATGACGATGATTAAAGACCTATACATATAACTTTTAGATATATAGTAAAAACCTATATATATAACTTCTCTGTTTTCGTTTGTGTTTCTATATAAGTCTTTCATTCTATATGTTCTCAATGTGTTGATTATAAGTTTTTATTTTTTTTATTTTTCACCTGTAAATGTCACAGCGAGATTCTGGGAGGGATAGGGACAATTCTGATTATTCACAGAGGGATGTAGGTAAATTTAATAAGTTCTATTTCCTTTCTTTGATTTTTCGTACATCTTTTCGATGTCAAAGATATGCAAATTTCTCAAATATTCAACAATATTCTTAGAAAAAAATATAGGTAAGAGACCGATGATTCACCCCCCTAGCAGACGACGCCATGGGAGAGGTAGAGGTGATTTTCACGAGATAGTACTCGATAAGGAGATGGAGGTAGTTTATACAGAGGAGCCGCTGCCTATGCCTACCTATGGATGAGTGCCTCGCGATCGAGGGACCATCACCATACAGGAGCCTATTCCTAGAGGAGGGGTTGCTCATCGATCGTCTACTCTACCAGCACCTCCCCGATGAGATTCACCATCACCATCATCGATTCCTCCATCATCTTCTTCACCACCGATGGGTTCTCCTTATAGCTCATCATCCCCATCAGTAGCTGGGACTGATGATGAGTATGCTGTTAGATATCGTCAGGAGCTTACATTGGACCCCGATGGTGGTCTTTGGTATGAATTTTTTTTCATTTAACCTTTAATAATATTCCTATATTTATTTTAAAATTCAATTTCTCTCAAATATAAGATGCTCAGTTCCTTGTGATTCTTTAGGTTTCATGATCACTATGCGGTATCCCATGTCACGGAGTCGTTCGAGAGTTGTTATGCTGGTCCCTAGACATGCTGGACTGATATCCCTAAATGGGCGAGGGATAAGATATTGGGTACTTCAGGGTAAGATCTAAAATTATAAAAGTTATATCTATTTATTTAGTTTTTATATAGTTCTAATTATCGCCATTAACCATCATCGTTTATTAATTTTGTCATTGGAGTTGCAGGAGTTGTACCGTTAGAAGAAAGAGCACATTGATCTCATCATGGCCACGTGGAGGGCAAAGATGATTGATCGAGTTTGTGACAGTGTGCACAAATTGAAACGAGCTATACAAAAATGAAAGAAGGTCCTCTGGTGCGATGGCGAGACAGAAGAGGCTCTTCAGGTGTTGTGGAAGTCGCAAAAGTTTCAAGACCGATCTCAAGGTGCTCAAGAAAACAGGAACAAAGCAGAGGGAAAGCATTCGTAGGGATCGATGTCTACGGTTAGCGTCGCCTTGAAGATGGTAAGTAACTTGTATAATTAGGCAAATGCAATTATGTATAAATTTATTTCGTTAATTTTATCATCGATTGGAATGAATGTTCACTCTGTGGTATCTCATTGATTATTTGTTTGCAGAAAAAGCAATTGAAGAGAAAACCGAAGAAAATTGAGATATTTGAGAAGACACATACCAAGAAGGACGACGAGCCTGGCGAGGTGGTGTGGTGTGACGAGAGATCGAAGAAGACGGTGGTAAGTTTACTGTTTTTTAAATATTGTAAACCCTAATTTTTTTTTTGTTAATAACTAATTGAATTCATTGAATTATTTTTTTCAATCCAATAGCAAGTACCCAAATTTTTATTTTTTTTAGGGTCAATACTCCGTACTGGAGAAAGAGCTCATGGATCGACTGTTTGCGGAGAGGCAGTCAGGTACAGAGCCGACCGAGGAGGAGATCAGCGACGCGCAGAGCCAGGTGTATCTCCAGACGGTTGGGTGCAAGCAAGGGCACGTGTATGGTCTTGGGTTCGTCAGCTTCATGTCCTACTCGAAGGACACACTGTCCTCGAGTGGAAAGGGATCTTCCTCGTTCGATCCACGTAAATTCGCCGAGTTACAGGAGATCAATGCGGTGTTGACAGCATGTATTGACGAGGTGACACAGTTGGTCCAGCGGCTGTCGCATAAGTATCACTGCGGTAGCAACCCGCTTGATCGGCCTCCTCATCAGCCTCGTGATCCACCGTCTCCTCCCGGCACACCCAAGCAAACTCATTTATTTCACGCTTTCTTGTTTAGGGCTTTTTTTAGATGTTTTGGTTATTTAGACAACAGTATCATATAACTTCTTTAATTGAAATTATGATATGTAAGTTGCATGTATGGTTGGTGTTCTATGTTGGTTTGACACCCCAAAAAATATAACTCGAGTGTATGGTTATTTGTACATAGCAGGCGAGGCTCGAATTCAGATTTTTTTTTTCTTGAATACCAAACAGCCTTTCGTCACTAATCTGCAACATATTTCGTCGCAAATGAATGCAATCCAGGAATAAGGGTTTGCGATGGAAACATGGAGTCCGTCGTTAATTTACGATAGATTCTGTAGCTATTTAGCGACCACCCATGTATTCCGTCGCAAACCTTCTGCAAACAGGTTTTGCGACTAATTTCTATCCTGTCGCTAATATGCGACGGATTTTAAAACCCCCGTCACTAAATCAATTAGTGACTAGGTTTTTTACGACAGCCTGTTCCAGTCGTAAGTCCATCCCTAAACACTCTTTGTGACGAAATTTATGACGGAAATGACTGTCACAAATGGGTTGGATTTTGGTAGTGGAAGAGAGGAGCTGAGTGGAGGGTTGTTGAGAGGAAGAAGATAATGTTGGGAAGGATGAGTAGAAGAATGTGGTAGATTGAGATGATGAAGAAGATGTTGATGATTGAGAGGAGGCGGAAGTGGAAGTGGTTGTGGTGGTGGTAGATATGGTGGGAGTTAATGGGTGGGAAGCGATGGGTGGGAAGTGCTGAGTGGAAAGTGGGAAGTGGTGTGGATGGTGAAGTGGAAAAAGATGGCCGACGATGGGGGAAAATAAAGAAGAAAAGGGTGAGTGGTGGGGCATGGTGTGTTGGGTGATATTATTTAGGGTATCGTGATATTTCATATATACAGTATTTACAAATATCTCGTGTATTTTAACCTTCAAAAATTATTTCGTTCATACCGTAACGTTCCAAAAATTTTATTAGAACGTTATAATGAAGAAAATATTATTTTCGGGACTAAAAATTTGGCCGCAACGCGAGTTGAAAAGCAACTTCTCCAACTTGTTCCAGAATTTCGTAAGGTCCAATGTAACGAAGGCTAGGCTTTCCCTTTTGCCTGAATCATTTTACCCCTTTTTTGGGTGAAACCCGAAGAAAGACATGATCCTCCACTTGAAATTCCAACGGCCTCCGTCATACATCGGCATAAAACTTTTGTCTATTCTGAGCTATCTTCACCCGTGTACATATTTGCTTAATGGCTTCGGCCATCTGCTGAACTGACTCCGGTCCTATTGTATTTGCATCTTCAATGTCATCCCTGTAAACAAGCGATCGGTATTTCCTTCCTTACAGTGCCTCGTATGGAGTCATGCCAATCGAGGAGTGAAAACTGTTATTATTCGTGAATTCCTTTAGAGGTAAGTGATGATCCCATGACCCTTGGAAATCCAGGGCATAAAATCGAAGCATATCCTCTAGAGTTTGTATTGTCTGCTCCGTTTGTCCATTTGTTGTCAGATGAATTACAGAGCTAAACTTCAATTTTATACCGAAAGCCTTCTACAATCCCTACCAAAATCGTGCCTGAAATCTTGTGTCATGATCAGACATAATGTCTCTTGCAACTACATACAACCGTATAATCTCCCTGATATATTTATCTGCTAGACGATCCACACTCCATGTGTTCTTGATCAAAAGAAAGTGTGTAGATTTTGTTACTCGATCCACTATGACCCAAATGGAGTTCATTCCCTTTGTCGTGGTAGAGAGTCCTACGATGAAGTCCATAGAGATTGATTCCCACTTTCAGGTAGGAATCTCAAGTGATTGCAGTAACCCATCGGGTCATTGATGCTCAATCTTGATCCGCTGACATATGATGCATCTTCCCACGTATTCTGCAACTTCTCTTTTCATGTTGCTCCACTAGAATTTTTATCGCAAATCCTCGTACATCTTGTTTCATAGCATCTTGTTATTCTTGTTTCCACCAGAATTTGATGTGCTTCCTCCATGATTTTCTGCTTCAATGTCTTGTCATTTGGTACACATAGACATCCCTGAAATCTTAAGGAATCGTCTTCATATGCTATGAATCCCGGCGCCTTTCCATCCTCCCTGAGCTGTTTTATTAGCTTGTTGTGCTTGCAAAATTTCCTCCCGTAGAATGGATTGATCTTGCATATCAGCCAACAAACTCTGTTGAGTTCCTACTCGTACCTCTATTTCCATTTTGCAGAATTCAGCGATCAATTTAGTCTTCGAAATTTCCAATATTTGCAGGGTTCCCACTGCTTTTCTAACCTTTCGACTCAGTGCATCCGCCACCACATTTACTTTTCCTAAGTGGTACTTAATCTTCAAGTCGTAATCTTTCAGTAGCTCCAACATCTGCGCTGCAGCATGTTCAACTCCATTTAGGTAAAGATGTACTTTAAACTCTTATGATCAGTGAAGACCTGACAAGAGACACCATACAAATAGTGTCTCCACATCTTCGGCGCAAAAACCACAGCTGCGAGCTCTAAGTCATGCGTTGGGTAATTCATCTTAGACGTTTCAGTTGTCTAGAAGCGTAGGTAATTACCTTACCGTGCTGCATAAGTACACAACCTAGACCTTGTTTTGATGCATCGTTGTAGATGCAAAACCCTTATTCTTTAGAGAGTAGTGTGAGAATTGGTACAGAAGTGAGACGTTTCTTCAGTTCCTGGAAGAAACTTGAAGTTCTTCTGTGTCAACTTCGTCATAGACATGGAAATTTTCGAGAACCCTTCTACAAAGTGCCGGTAATATCCTGTCAAGCCCAAGAAACTTCTGACCTCCGTCGCGTTTGTAGGTCTATCCTAGTTCGCTACGGTCTCAATCTTTTCTTGATCGACCTTAACTCCCTCATCAGAGAATATATGTCCTAGGAATGCTACCTTATTCTGCCAAAACCCATGCTTTGTAAGTTTGTCGTAAAACTGATGTGGTCATAGCCTCTCTAGGATAGTTCAGAGATATGGTTCGTGGTCTTGTTTTGTCCTAGAGTAAATCAGGATGTCATCTAGAAACACTACAACAAACCGATCTAAGTAAGGCTTAAAGACCCGGTTTATCATGTCCATAAAGAATGCCATGACGTTCAGAAGTCCAAATGACATTACCATAAACTCAAAATGCCCACAACGAGTTCGAAAAGCTATTTTCGGAACATCCTTTGGTTTGATTCACAACTGGTGATACCCCGAACGAAAATCAATCTTTGAATACACTGATGACCCTTGCAACAGATCAAAGAGATCATCAATTTGAGGAAGAGGGTATTTGTTCTTTATGGTGAGGTTGTCAACTCACGATAATCAATATAGAGCCTCATACTTCCATCCTTCTTCTTGACGAACAGGACTGGTGCGCCCCACGGAGACACACTAGGCCTAATGTACCCTTTCTAGAGAAGATTCTCAAGTTGACCTTTTAACTCCTTTAGTTCAGCTGGTGTCATTCAGTACGGAGCCTTAGATACGAGTACAGTACTTGGTACCAGGTCAATAAAGAAATCTACCTCTTTGACAGGTGGCAAACTAGGAATTTCCTTAAGAAATATATCTGGATACTCCCATACTATTGATATCTCGGAGAGCTCCAGCTCCGCACCTTTCATTGTTTCTATTCCACAAAAGAATCCTTGACAACCGCGCATTAAAAGTTTTCGTGCCGTTAATGTCGACACCAACTGTAGTTCAGCTCTCGTGTCTTCACCAGGGAACTCTATCTTTTCTCCTTTGGCACTTTTCAATCTAATCACCTTCCGCTCATCATCTATTATCGTCCGATAAGTTTCTAACCAACTCATTCCTAGAACAACGCCAAAGCTTTGTAAGTCAAATACGATTAAGTCTATAGGAAATTCCTCACTTCCTATGACGATAAGAACACGAGGAACTACACTATTACACATTACCATCTCCCCATTAGGTAGACCTATGTATACTTCCCTAGACAAACTTATGGACTCCATACCATACTTCTCTATCACGGCTTTGGATATAAAGAAATGAGTTGCATCGAAATCAAAGAGCGTATAAATAGATTGTGACTATAAGTGAATGTTACCAGCCACTGCTGCACCACTTTGATGAGACTCTTGAGGGTTTATCACATACACCCGATTGTTTAGTGGGCGGTTCGACGAACCTGGTGCAGGTCGTGATAATTGTCTCAATTTTCTCTGTGTGCTACCTTGTGCATTGTTCCGCTACGGGAAATTGGGCTGATATGCCCAAACTGTTTGCACAGGGCCTATGGCATAACAGTCCCGTGCCATATGTCTAACCCTACCATATTTAACGCAGGTGATTTCGGCTGTGCTTCGTAGTCTTGTACCCGATCCTGATACATGCTGCTTATTGGTATTAACTTGTTCCTTGAAAAGATGCCGACGAGCCTCTTACACTCTTATCCCTATTATGGTAAGTTGGGATAGAGTTTCCCTGCCAACCCCTACTGTTACCTGAGTTGCCTCCTTCTCGGCGGAAAGATCCGCCACCCTGTTGCATTGTCCTCCACTTTTGCTTTTGGAATCCTAAAATTTGGTTCTGACCTTAAACTTGACATTCTTCCCGGTTATGGAAAGAGCGCTCCATCTTAATAGCACTATCGTAGACTTGTTAATAACTCGTGAAAGTAATAGGCGCCATCCCATGTTCCAAGTCCCAATTGAGACCTTCCTGAAAACACTTAATCTCCTCCTTGTCCCTGTAATAGAACGAGGGTATAAAACGCATAAGTGCTATTAACTTGGTGGCATATTCATGGACCGTCATATTTCCTAGTTTAAGATTTATGAACTCTGCCTCTTTCTGGGCACGAAGCGGCTCCGGATAGAACCGTTGTCTCAGAACATCCGTGAATTAATTCCCATCGAACCCTTTCTCTTGCGCAGTTAGCAGCAGTATGCTACCACGCGTATGCAGGTCCCAGAAGATAGTAGATTGCAAAATCTACCCTCATGTTTTTCGAGAACGTTATGGCATTGTATAGCTTTTCCATGTTGAGGATCCAATCCTCGAGCAGTATAGGATTGCCTATACCCGTGAATGACCTCGAATGGTAGGCGTTAAGATGCCTAAGAAACTGTTCAGGACCAGCTTCGCTTCTGGTCTCATTCTTTCTTCTCTCTTTGATAAACTCTTCCACTAGATACTCCACAACCGAATTCTGTGGTAGAAGGGCTGTTGGTTGGCTATTGATCACCACGATATGAGATTGGTTTTCACCTTGGGCTAGTGGAACCTCCTCCTTTGACCCGTTTTCAATTTCCATAACAATGTTGTTATAACTCTAAGGCATCTTTTCCTGTTACACACACATTTCATAAGTTTCGAATGTCATAAATCATTACGCAATTCTATACTGTAATCCTCACACTGTTGAGAGAAAAAAATTGTATTCGATTTATATGTACAACGATATTTCCTGATGTCTTATTCAGTATTTTCACACAAACCCCAAACCAGTAGGGTAAGATACCTGCATAATTATACATATTTTCAAAACAAAGTTGATTATCGGCTATCCTAATCAGTGTCTGAGTCTATGTGTGAAAGGAGGGCTTCTTGCACTTCAAACGGAATGTCGATCTCTGACTCATCCTCGGGCTCGAGTTCAAATTCCTTCTCTAAATCGTCCGCCTCTACCCCAACTCCCATGTTCGCTGGTCCCATAATTATTTTTCGGAATGCAAACTCTGGCCCTTGTTCAAAATCTTCATCCTCGTCCGAGTTCAAAGATTCCCAAGTTCTTCGGTTTCCTTCTTCATCACACAATCATTTCCGATGACTAAAGTTCTTTCGGAACTCTCGTTCCACTATCGCGAAGCTCGTAGTCCATTGGCTATTTTGATAGAAGAGTAGATTAGACTTTGCATTCAATATGAGCTGGTTATACTTACGGTGGACACGAGTCCACAGATACCTCGAGGGTAAAGTCCTCAGAAGAAGTTCGGCTTGAAGCATCGGGTGCTTAAACCATGGGTTCATTGCAACAGCCCATAGTCTTGGTCCTAATTCGCTTGACATGGCAGTCAAAACTCATATCCCCTCTCTTGATCGGGACTTAAGCAAAAACCTCATCGATCATCTTTTGTGGTCCGTTTGTCATCGAGAGGATGAAAGGTGAGGATGTTAGTGGCTCTCGTAGAAATTAGTAGTTTAGCGATAAATTGAGACACTACACATCGAGGGAGTTCGTGTCTATTCATAACTCTTTCTCTTCAACAAATTAAATCACACTCATTCCTACACTCAAATGCGCAATGCAAACCTTTCTTTTTTTCTTTTTTTTAAATCCACTTTCTCATTTTCCTTAATCTCTAACCTAGAAACCCCTTGCTCTGATACAAACCTGTAGCACCCCGAAATCCGGCATGTCCAACACATGAAGTTATGCCATCACGGACTAAGTCCATGACAAGACCAAGTGACCCAAACAGATTTGTAGGTATAAAAGCTAAGGGAACCTACCAAAACAACAACATTATAAACCCGGATGATATAATACAAACCCAAATTACTTTACATTATCTCACAAATACATTGACCAATCGCCTACAAGTGATTCTCAACCAAGTATTCATGTAGCATTTATTACATATTGAATACTGAGATAATTAACCACATGTTTAGAATCTCACTCTAGCGTTTCACTATCGCCCTGTGATGGATCTGAAAATAAAACACATAACCCATGAGATAAAAGCTTAGTAACCAAAAGTATATGTATTCAATTTGCACGGGGGGGGGGGGGGGGGGGGGGGGGGGGGGGGGGGGGG
>JAOVYX010018357.1:0-20332 GCA_035668315.1 Drosera spatulata | reverse complement strand
TACGGGACGTTAAAGATGTCAAGGTGATGAAGATTGCTACTGCAGAAAATCCAGCTGATATACTGACGAAACCAGTCACTGTTTCGAAGTTTCATCATTGTCTTAAACTCTTAGGAGTGAAAAGCAGTTAGGCTCGTTTGAAGCCTAGGTGGAGGTTACTCGACGACAATGAAGGTGATTTGAGTCAAGATGGAGATTTGTTGATGAGTGCCTCAAATCCGCGTTCGTCTCCGCGTCCTCCCCGCGTGATCTCCTTTCCCGCTTGAAGCTTCTGTGTTCTTCTCTGTGTTTCCTCCGCGTCTGATTTTGGCTTATAAAAGGAAGAAGAGGAGAGGCGGGGAAGAGTAAGAGGCGCAGAGAGCTGCAAAGAAAAGAGGAGTAGAAGTGAGGCAGGAAGAGAGGAAGGAAAGGAGAGGCAGAGAAAGGAGATAAGTAAGGAGAAAGGGAATAAGGTCCTATTCACATATATACACAAAAACATATTGAGGGTTTAAGAGATTTGTTTTAGAGGTTATTATCTCTATCCCTTATTATGAGATTCTCAATATTTTGGGTCTAACTCCTTTTGTATTTTCTCATTTGGTTAATGCATTCTTCGTTGTCGTCGACCGCCCGTGGTTTTTTCCGTTAGGATTTTCACGTAAAAATCTTTATCTCATTTATTTTTGTGCACTTGTTATTATTTATGTTTATAATTAGTAGACCCGTTCATAACAACGAGGATGGAGGGGTGAAAGAAAAGAGGGATAAAGGGAAAATGAAGGAGGTTGATGGATCAAATGCTAGTACTACGCATAATACGTATGTGAATCTAACGGCTACTCCATTTCAGGTTGGAATTGAGTCTAGGATGTTGAAGGAGGGACCATTGATGAATGATTTGGTTGAACGTCCTCTTGAGTGTAGTCAAGTGGAATCTAAGTGATGGACGGACATGGTGGATGTTGAATGTAATTATGCTGATGTGGTCAGCAATACAAACAGGGAGGTATGTCGGCGTTTGTTGGAGAATCGTGATAATGGACAGATCCTCTCTCATGTATCTAGAAGGGATGAGAAGATTGAGATTGATATAGAGGATATGGTTGATGAAAGGGCTTATTGGAGTTGTTCATTGATTGGTTATGTTCTGGAGTTTTATGTTCCTTTCATGATGATGTATCGTTTTGTTACTGAAAATTAGAGAGGGGTGGTGAAGCCTCAAATCCTGCTTCATGAAGCTAGGTATTATGTGTTTCGATTTGGTGATAGGGAGAATAGGGCTCGTATCATGGATAACAGTTGGTTTGTGTTTCAACGTCCTTTGGTTTTGAGGGAATAGGTACCTAATTTTTCATTTGATAATACGATTGTTGATCATGTACCTGTGTGGATTCATTTTCTTGATTTGGACCTTCAGTTTTGGGGTGATAAATCTCTTGATAAGCTTCCTGGTAAAGTTGGGCTCCTATTAAAATTAATAAAATAATTGCTATGAGAGAGCGTATTTCATTTGCGATGATTCTTGTTGATGTTGATACATCAAAAGAGTTGATTGAGCAGTTCACGTTTAAGGGGCCTGATGGTACGGTACATGACCAAGTAGTTGAATATGAATGGATACCTATATGCTGTTCTAGCTGTAAGAAGGTGGTTGACACTTCACTTCAGGCACAACATGTTTCAGAGTTGGTGCCTAGTCAGGATACTCTTATTGATACTTCAACTCTGGTATCTACTAATGTGTCTGATGGCAATCTGTTGAAGGATAAACAGGAGTTATATTCACAATATGAGGTGCAACATGGTTATTATGGTGGCCTTAATGAAGCCATTGGGGAGAATACCGTCTTAATCAGTCCATCAAGGTACCAGGCCATTTCTTCTCATGACGCAGGAGATGAGATTAGCGAATTAGGTTTTGTCACCTAATGATTGGAGTTTGTAGGCTAAATCAACCTGAAAAACATGCCCAAATAAGGCATTTTATTGCCAAATTTCGTTTGGAGTTTGTAGGCTGTATTGAGACTGAGTAAAATTTTCTCGTTTCAATAAAGTAGTTTCATCTTGCTCTAAGCTTGATGGTTGGCTTCATAATTACTATCATGCAGCTAATGGTAGGATTTGGGTTCTATGGAATAAAGAAACTCTAGATGTCTCCCTTCTATCATCGACTGACCAGGTGATTCATTGTCTTGTTAAGTCTAAACATAGGCCTTTCCATGCTGTCATCAGTATCATATATGAAAGCAATTCAGCTGTGCAAAGGAGACAGTTGTAGGATAATCTTGTATCTTTTGGCCTCTCCTGTACTGAGCCTTGGCATATGTTAGGGGATTTTAATACCTTTTTAGAGTATGAGGAGAGGGTGGGATATGTTGGTTTGCACATCGAGGCTTGTGATAAATTTCGTTCTTGTGTTGAGCTGCTGGGGTTTGAGGACCTACATGGTGTTGGTTCCTTGTTACATGGACTAATAATCAGAGTATTTTCTCCCCTGAATGAGAATCAAATTGGATAGGACAATGGGTAATCTCAGATGGATGGAACTTTATCAGAACTACGAAGCTTTTGCCCCCTCTCCTGTGCTATCTGATCGTTCCCCCATTGTTGTCCATGCTCGACAGGATATCTATCCTTCTAGAGCTCCCTTCAAGTTCCTAAATACGTGGTCCAGAAATTCCTCTTTTTTGCCTCTTGTGTAACAGATATGGAATACTTCAGTTTCTGGTACTTTAATGTACCAAGTGGTTGCTAAGCTGAATTTGCTTAAACCACTGCTGAGAAAGCTTCATAAAGAGTCTATGATAGACATTTCTCATCGAGTCTCTCTGGCTAGAGTTGAGTTAAGTGTGTTTCAGGAAAACAATGGCTATTCTCCCTTGGAGCAAAATCTGATAAATGAGAACAAACCTGAATTCTCTAATCTTCTTCAAGCTGAGATCTTATTCCTCAAACAGCAAGGAAAATCGAAATGGCTTACAGGTATGGACCACAATACTCACTATTTTCATGCTATCATAAAAGCAGCTAGAAGAAGGGGTCAAATACCCAGCCTTATTACTGATGATGGCAGTCTTATCTCCCTGAATTTGATGTACAACAAGCTTTTATTTCATACTTTCTGAAACTCCTTGCTACTGAAAGGGAGTGTATTCACCTCCAGCATGATGTTATCCTAGCTGGGCCTCTGGTATCTGTTGATCAACAGGATTTCCTTGATGCCACCTTTACTGAAAAAGAGATAAAACTTGCATTGCTTAGTATAGATAATGAGAAAGCTCCAGGGCTAGATGGATACACTTCTCATTCTTTCAAGAAAGCCTGGAATGTTCTTGGTAAGGATATTGTGGCTGTTGTACTTCAGTTTTTTGAAAATGGATTGCTCTTCAAACAGCTCAACTGTACTGCTATTAGTCTTATTGCTAAGCACCCTCAGGCTTCCAAAGTCACTGAGTTTAGGCCGATATCTTGTTGCAATGTTCTTTACAAGGTTATTTCTAAGGCTTTGGCCAATAGGCTGCATGAAATACTTCCAAGTATTATCTCTCAAACTCAGAAAGCATTTATCTCTGGACGCTATATGTCAGATAATATCTTTCTTATCCAAGGACTGCTTGCTGGATATGAGAGAAAAGATATATTTCCTGGATGTATCCTCAAGATCGATCTTATGAAAGCATATGATTCCATCTCTTGGAAGTTTATCTCTGAGATGTTAAATGGCCTTGCTTTTCCAGCTAAGTTTACAAAGCTGAACTTGACCTGCATTATATCTCCCTGGTTTTCTATGTCTATGAATGGTGAGTTGCATGGTTTTTTCGAGGGGAAAAGAGGGCTAAGGTAAGGAGATCCCCTATCCCCTTACATCTTTGATATATGTATTGAGTATTTGGCTCGAAGTTTGGCTGTCATGTCCTCACACAGATCTTTTCGCTTTCGTCCTAAATATAAGGGTGAGAAGATTGTGCACATAAGTTTCACAGATGACTTGATGATCCTTTGCAAAGCTCACTCTCCTCCATTGCAACTGATACAGCAGCAGTTGATACACTTTTCTCAAGTGTCTGGTCTCTCAGTTAATCAAATGAAGAGTGCTATCCTTATTGGTGGTGTCTCTGATGCCATGATGCAGTGGTTATCTAACATTAGGCACTTTCCCATAGGTGTGCTACCTATGCAATATTTGGGAGTGCCTATATCGGCTCACAGATTGCATATGTCACAATATGGCTTGTTGTTAGATAAACTTCTTGCCAGAATCACAACATGGGAAGGTCAACTTCTTTCTTATGTAAGTCTATATTGTGTAGTATTCAGACTTTCTGGTGTCAACACTTTCTCCATCCTACTGAGATACTCAATGAGGTGGAACAATTATTGATGGTCACCCAAGTCAAGACTATGATCAATGACAAGTCAAGTCAAATGCTTGTCCCATTGGTAAGAAAGAAGAGTTAACATAAGGGAAATAGGTCTTGAAAGGTAAGGAAAAAGTCCGCCCAACAAGGGTTTCCTTCCTTATAAATACCCTTCACCGTTTCCAAGAAGGTATCTTCTCTCATTCTTAATCTCCTCCACCTTCAATACAATTTTTCTTATTCTCTCTCTCATCCAGATCGGACACAAACTAACTTGAGTGTCGGAGTGGGTATCCGAGGTATGCACTTCGGTCTCCCGACTAACGACATTTCCTTGGTTCCTGGTGTGCGGATCGATCGCGGCATCATCAGATCAGTCCAGACATACGATCAGACCGAATCCTAAGAGATCGAACGAGTTATGACAAACAATTTGGCCCGTCAGGTAGGGACCGACGTAGCACCATGCCGATACCCCGAAGCCCAACTGCCAACATGCAATCAGATCCGTCCAACATGCCTTTCGCTAATCGCGTTTCGCTTTCGCCACTCCCAGGTGACAGACTCCTGAGATCGGTCCGCACAGGGGCCGATCCGGTGCTACCCCAAGCTAATTACATGGCAGAGAGCCCGACAGTTCAGTACGCTACTGTAGCCATGTACCAAGAGCTGCGTCAAGAAATGACCCGACAAATACAAGACGGTCTAAGAGAAATGAGGAACCTACTCAATGATAGGTTGCCCCCACGTCAGGATACGGTACCTCCACAGAATGTAGAGAGGGGAGCACCCGTCGTTCCTCCTCGGAATGCTGAACGAGTATCCCTAGTTGACCCGACCGATCTTCGACACCAAATTAACCGAGCCGGAGTAAAAGATCTCCAAGTCAAAGAAGAAGACCTCAAAATCACATCAATGTTGGGAGGTAAGACCTAAGAATCTATCTGAAAGAAAAGGTCGATAAACTCCAGACCCCTCGTACCCAACTGACCGAATGGGGGCCCAAGCTTCTCAGGTCGTCCCGCTCCAACCTGATGGACAATTCATTCCCTTGGAACAAAAAGTGGAGCAACTTTACGAGACGTTTGAGCAGACCAAGCGAGGATCCTATTTCAGGAAAGAAGAAAGAGTGTTTAGAACGGACACTCCTTTCACGACCAAAATCAATGAGCAGCTTCCCCATGAAAGGTTTCGAATGCCGTCATGTGACACCTGTGAAGGGACGACCGATCTTGACGAGCACATTCAAAACTTCCAGAACTTGATGAGTATCCAAGGAGCGCTCGACGCCATAATGTGCATGGCCTTTCCATACTATCTCCGTGGACCGGCCCGAGTGTGGTTCAATACTCTCCCAACTGGATTGGTAGGTTCGTTTACAGAATTGGCTAAACTATTTCATAGACAATATGTTAATAGTAAACAACAAAGGCTCACATCTATCTATATGTACAAGATCTTTCAACAACCGGGCAAAGATCTTAAATGGTACTTCCAGAGGTTCAACACCGAGAAGGCCAAGGTTAAAGATCCGGTTGATCATGAGATATGTCAAGCCTTGATAATTGGTTTGGCTAGCGACGACCTCTCATATAGCCTCTCAAAGAGGGAACGTTGGACATACTCTGAACTTCTAACCAAGTTGGAAAAACACATTAATGCCGAGACGAAAAGGGAGATCCGAAATCAGAGGCTCGGACTCTGGATGGAACGAACTGCTAAGGAGGAGAATCCTAACCAAACGACAAAGCAGGAAGGAAAACCCAGGAAGACTGACCGAGTATCGGACAAGAAAAATCCAAAGGGTAAGAGTTCGAGAAACAACACCGCTTGGTCCACCTCACAGTGACAACAAGTATACTCCCCTTAACGCATCGAGATGAGAGTTACTCCAAAAGAAACAATAGAAACAACGCTTCCTTGGTGCTCCAAAAGACAAGACTCGGTATCGTCAATATCACAAGACCACGGTCATGACACGGAAGAATGCCGTCATCTGAAAGACGCCATAGAGGAATTGATCCGAAAAGGGCATCTTAAGAAATTTTAGGCGGATCGAGGGCATGAGGTTAGTCTTCCCTCCCAGAAAGGGAAGGAATGACCAAGGTCACCTGACGAATAGAGGGAGCCAGATTGGCCTTCACAGCGTCCCCGCATTAATGTGATCATCGGGGGTATCGCCTCGGAAAAGAGTCTAAAGACCTACCGCAGGAGCCCGAGACCCTCAAGATGATTCCACTGCCAACGAAGGAAAGAAGATATGGACTGATCCTGTTGTCCAATTCAGACCCAAGGACGATCCGGGAATCCACTTCCCCCATGATGATGCCCTTGTCGTTACCCTCCACATCAGGGAGTACGATGTCGAAAAGGTATTGGTCGATAGTGGTTCGTTTGCCGACATACTCTATCTCTCTACCATAAAGAGGATGGGAATGACCGAGAAGGATCTCAAGCCGTTCTATACCCCTTTAATCGGATTCGCAGGAGAAACCGCATGTCCGAAGGTGTATATCTTTCTATCACTAACTGTGGGAGATGAAACTATCGATTGGACTCGGACACGAATGGCAGACTTCTTGATGGTACACCTTTCCTCTGCCTATAATAGGATTCTTGGCCGGTCATCCATGGTGGACCTCCAGATGATGATCGCTCCGTGTTATGCGATGATCAAGTTTCCTATCCCGTAAGAAGAAGGCATGATCAAAGACAACCAAAAGGCCTCGAAGGTAAGCTATACCGCCACCTTGAAGCAATAACCAGATTTGAAAGGACAAGAAACCCTCCAACTGCACCACGACCTAAGGTTGGTCAAGTCTCAGCCCCAACAAGTCGAAGACTTGGATGAAATTCCCTTGAATAGAAGATCGAGCCAAGTGTGTGAAGATTGATTCTAATTAACCGATCCCGTCGGATCGGACTTGATCACTTTCCTCTGCTCCAACTCGGACATCTTTTCTTGGTCACCTTCAAACATCCTGGGCATCGATACGGATGTGATCATGCATCGGTTGGCAGTAGATAAGAATGCACGACCAGTGAAGCAGAAAAGAAAGCACTTCGCGGAAGAGCGAAACCAAAAAAGCTCCTCTCGGCCGGCTTCATCCATGAAGTAAAATACCCGGACTAACTGGCTAATGTGGTCATCGTGAAGAAAGCGAATGACAAATGGGGGATGTGTGTTGAGTTCACAGACCTAAACGAGGCATATCCGAAGGATTCCTATCCTCTCCCGAGGATCGACCAACTAGTTGATGCAACGTCCGATCACAAGCTCTTGTCATTCATGGATGTTTTCTCCGGATACAATCAAATTTTTATGGCTCCGGAAGATCATGAGAAAACATCCTTCATAACCAACCTTGGGACTTTCTGCTATAAGATGATGCCGTTCGGGCTCAAGAATGCCGGTGCGACCGACCAACGTCTAGTAGACAAGGACTTCAAGCCATTATTGAGGAGCACGATGGAGATCTATGTGGATGACATTTTGATCAAGTCTAAGGAGGTCGACCTTCACGTGTCTAACCTGAGCAAGATGTTCGACCTCTTGTGGAAGTACAAGTTGAGACTCAATCCTTCCAAATACGCCTTCGGTATGGCATCTGGAAAATTCCTGGGCTACCTCGTCATGCACCGAGACATTGAAGCAAATTAGGCTCAGATCGAAACAATCCTCAAGATGAAACTGCCAAAAACAAGACGAGACGTCCAAAGTCTAAATGGGTGTATTGCTGTACTCGATCAGTTCCTCTCCAAAGGAGCCAACGAACACTGCCATTCTTCAAGATATTGAGGGGAGCAAGAAAAACCGGATTAAACCTCCCTTGCTCTATCACACTATAGTTCGAGGCCACAAACAACATGGCTGAATATGAAGCACTAATCTCAGCTCTTAGCTTAGCAAAGCATCTCAACATCGATCGTATGGAGATCCATTTGGACTCGAGACTATTTGTGGAACAAGTTGGAGGCAAGTGCGAGGTTTGACCCAAGTTGCAAGGATACGTATCTCATGCACAAAGACCCATCAAGGCATTTGTCGACCTACAAATTCGACAAATCCCTTGAGGGGACAATAGCATAGTAGATTTTCTAAACAAGCTTTCGTCTGGATTAAGCAAATGGACCGAAGATAGGCTGCTGATCGAAGTGGTGAGATCATCCAGGAAGGATAGCAATCAGATTGGAGCCATCAAGGTCTCCTCTTCATGGGTGGACGATATGAGACAATATCTCGAGCACGAGACCCTACCGAAGGACCAGAAAGAAGCTTTAAGAATCAAATGAATTGCCCCAGAGTGCTTGATAATAGGTCAAGTCCTATTCCGAAGATCCTATTCCACGCCTCTACTAAAGTGCCTAAGGCCGATCGAAGCTAGGTCTGTCCTGGCCGAGGTCCATGGAAGAATTTGTGAAAATCATCATGGAGCACAAACCTTAACACATAAATGCATGAGACAAGGATATTTTTGGCCTACCATCAAAGCCGATGCAAAAGACTTAGTGCAAAAGTGTGACAGATGCCAGAGGATGGCCGACCTAAGTAAGAGACCTGCCACTGAAATGACGTCCATAGAGATCCCTTGGTCATTCGCTCAATAAGGAATCGACATCGTTGGTCCTTTCCCTATGGCATCGCACCCGGACAAAGAAAGTTTATCATAGTAGCTATTGAATATTTCACTAAGTGGGTTGAAGCAGAGGCCGTCCTGAAGATTACAGACCGGATTACGAAAGGGTTCGTGTAGAGATCGATCATTTGTTGGTTTGGAATTCCAAAGATACTCATCTCCGACAATGAAACTCAATTCACTGTCTTGGTCTTCACCGAATTCTGCCAAAAGTTTGGCATCGAGCAGAGATTTGCTTCAGTTAAGTACCCTCAGACCAACGGACAAGTTGAAGCTGTGAGCAAGGTGATAAAAAATGCCTTAGCCAAAAAGCTTGCCTCAGCGAAGGGACTATGGGCTGATGAACTGCCTTCGCACTTGCCTTTGGTCGTATTGAATGACCCCAAAACGGTCGACCAGGGAGACCCCCTTCGCACTTGCCTTTGGAATAGAAGCAGTGGTACCCGTCGAGCTCCAAACTCCTACCGCACAGGTCTTGGGTTATGACGAGGGGAAGAATGAACCGCTCATAAGGGAAGAGCTCGACTTGATAGAAGAAAAGAGAGAAGAAGCTCATGTCCGAGCTCGGCCTTCCAGATGCAGATTGCTAAGTACTTCAATGCTAATGTCCGACCTCGCCAACTCTAGATAGGAGATTTGGTTTTGAGGAAGGCTGAATTAGAAATAGGAAGAATTGGGAGCAAGCTCTCCGAAAACTGGGAAGGATCATTCAAAGTCATCTCAATCTCGTCACATGGAGCATGCAAGATAGCTTGACCTAATGGGCATGAGCTACCTCGAACCTTCAGTACGGATGACCTCAAATTATACTTTGTTTAAGATAGAGGACCTAATCGGTTCATATCCTGAAGTGATTATGACCGATCCGAATAATAATGTACCATGCTAGACTAAAATTGTATTGAAGTGATGATTGAATGGTCTAAATAAGTCCTAAAGTGACTATGTACTACTTCCATCAAAGTTGAATAAAAGGATCGTTTTTTGTCGTATAGAATTATGTGAAAGCCGTTAATATCATGACAAACCGACCTCTCTTCGCTATGACAACGATCGGAATGGTCAATGTCTGAACGAACCGCCAAGATTTGGTGGGACGATCGAACGAACCGCCTTTAGTCGGCAAGATAGTGGTCAAAACGGCCAAGGATCGAATGGACCGCCATGACGTGGTGGGACAATAACCGACCATCCTAATGAAAAGACTAGGAAATTGATCCGTATATCCCTACGGCTGAATGGCCGCATGGGCAAGCCGAAAGGAACCCGATGTTCCAAAGTTAAAAGAGTCTACAGGAAGTACAAAACGTCCCGACTGACCCAAAAAATATAACTTTGCGGAAATGACAACATAAGACTTAGAAAGTCTCGAAGATGGAAATAGCGGAACGGTCAATAGAGTACATGAAAAGGTCCTAACTAAATTCTGGACTAGAAGAAAGTACATGAAAGGATAAATATGGAGGCGACCCCGAAATACAAAAGTTCGCATATACAACCCAGAAGCAAGTACTCTAGATCGAACAATCATCCAAAAACAAGTATTCTAGACCGGTTCGTCTTGTGAAAATAATGAAAGGGAACAAGGAATATCGATCCTATCCAAAAATAGACAAGATGTCCTATTCGGCTACTATGCCAAGTCGGCCCGAGCACTCGTCTTCTGGACCCCAGTACGAACGAACGACCTCGCTGCAACATCCTCAGTTGAACAAGCTACAGTAGTGGCGGTGGCCAGCCGAGCGGCAGCAGCAGCCTGGGCATCTACTCTCCTCCGAGACTCTGGGTTCCTACTAAGAGACTTGAGATCCATCTTCTGTGCCGGGACATTCGGGAAAAGCATCTTGTTGAATTTCTCCAGCTCATCAAACCTAGACTCGATCCCCTTGTTGAACCCATCTTCCTCAGCCTCCTTGGCCCTCTTATCTGTGGCCTCTTACTCCCTCCATAGCTGGGCAACCTCGTCAATCGACATCTCGAGCTTGGCAATAGCAGCTGCCTAAGAAACCTGCATGCTCAAGAGATCATGTTCGGCCTCGATCCTCTTCTCCTCTCCTCTTCCAGCTCGAACCGAAGCACCTGATTCTGCTCTTGAGATTGTTGAAGATTACGGTTCTCAGTGATTAGATCATTCACACGGTGACGAAGGCCAAGTGTGCCGATCACATTCTGCAAAACAAAACAAAATAATCAATCGCACAAATAACAATGAAAAAGAGAAAAGTAAGGAAGGAGAAGAAGGAAGTACCCTACAAGCACTACAAATGACGCAGCGCTCAAAACTCTCATATTCCGCATCAGATTGCATAGCTCGGTCGGAAGGAAGGTAGATGAACTCAAGTATAGTATTGGCATTGAACCCCGTCGTCCAAGTTGAGGGCTCAGGATGAATCCTCCAAGTCGGAACATAAGCCTTCTCCTCAGTCGGACCAGTCATACATACGGCTGCCCCTAGAAGGTCGTCCGACTGAGCAACAAGCTTGGGCGGACCAGTCTCAGATCCGACCGACCTAGGGGGTCAAGAGTTTCCGATGTGCAGAGACTTAAGTGGGCGACTATCTAGAGGTTTGACATTGACACCCCTCTTCTCTCCCCTCCTGCTTGTGTCTGCTGTCTTGTCCTTCCCCTTTCTTCTCTCTTGGGTCGGACGCGAGGCAACCTCCACTAGTTCAGTCGGCTCTGAGGATGGGACAGGATCCAGATTAACAACAAGCCTAGCATTCCTCCTCCTCAACAACTCCTTCGGAGCAACCATACCTATAAAAGAGGAATGTCAGCACGGGTCAGTAAAACTCTGAACGAGGAACAAAAATAAAACGATACTCACTCATATCATATTTATGCAAGAACTCCTCATCGATCAAGTCCAATACTTTGAAGGTGCGCACGGACTTAATGAAAAGGTCAATGATCGATCTGGCTGCCCTCTCGTCCGGGTTAAGGATAGGAGATCAGATATGGGTAAGAGAAACACCCGATCGTCAATGGGTAGCAAAGTTAAACACAACCCTATACGTGCATCGAACATAAAACCACCGGTGACTATCCTTAAAATCGATCAATAACACCTTACCAGGTCGCTAGGCTAAGTGATACCAATCATTCTCATTGTAGTTCAGGCAGAAGAAACTACAAAAAAGCTCAAGCGTGATGGCCACGCTCTCCACACCCAATTCTCAAGCGATCACATAAAACCCAATCAACATCGTGATCGAGTTGGGCAAGAACATGGAAGGATACATCCTGTATACTGAAAAATCGAATTGGGAAATGCATGAATTAGGAATCTCAGCCCGGCTCTCAAAGTATCGAGGTAGATGGGAAGAACTGAGCTCTCCACCACAATACAGATCCGCTGTCCAGAGTTGGTCAATCTATAGCAAAACCACTCGGAATTAAGAACTCGGATCTAAGGGACTGAAACCTCTCTAAGAGATCCTAGAAGGATGGCCTTGGGTGGAATTTCGTGTGTATGACCCTCGTCACCCTTCCCGCTAGAAGAATCCCTGTCCGAAGACAAGGTCTCATAGGCGGGTCGTCGTGAGGAGAATCAATCACGCCTCCAGAAGAACGGCCGTTCGAATGAGATTCGACGAGCCGTCGATCACGAGGGGGAGATTCGTGTCCCAAGACCTTCTTCACCCGCTCATGGACTTTCCCACCTCCAAGAGGTCGAGATGACGGGAGAACAACAAGGTCAAGAAGTGTCCATCGATCTACGGGAACGTCGACGAGGCCAGCTCCCATATCCTTCAAATCGGAATCGATATCATCAAGTAAAGTGCCCAAATTATAATAGATACCTACTTGTAAGAATCAATGAAATGGGACAACGCAACCGTCCGACCTCCCAAAAACTGTCCAACCTCGTGGGGACTGTCCCAAGAACTGTCCAACCTCGTGGGAACCGTCCGACCTTCCAAGAATTGTCCGACCTCACATCTCCGGGCGGAAGACGTCAAACAAGCTCACCAACTGGAACAATGGAATTGGCCTTGAACCCGATCGACCTTACCACCACTAAGCTTGTCCGGATGAGTTTGGAGATCCGACCTCAGATCCGCACAACCACGGTACCCGGATAACCGACCTCCTCGACGGTCTAAACTCGCCACTCGAATGGACCGACCTCACTCCCTAACGATCTCCAACGAATGGAATGGCAGCACGGCCCGGATGATCACCGAATGGAACATCGGTCTTGGAATGGTTGGTGGAATATGAATGAAGAGAAAGAAAAAAGATCACCACTTCTCTTAATCTTCTATATATATAAAAGGTTGGTCAAGCCTTGGTTAAAGGAAACTAGGGTTTTCAAAGGAAGAAGGTTGGTCAAATATTGGTCAAAGGAAGAACCAAGATTCTCTATTCCACCTAACTAGCTCTGATTGGGGGACATCCACATTTCGTTTACCTTTCATGGGCGCTGCCCCCGAACCTCCGTCAACGTACGCACATCTGTCAATGACATGAATTAGTTGACGATCTCAACATAAATGACCTAATTGAATCAACCCATCCAAGTCAAAGCATATGACCCCCGGACTGAGATAACGGGGGCAAAGGTCCCCAAGTAAAGACTTGATCGGTCCAACTAGCCCAGATTGAGGCACAAGGGTAGAGAGTCCCTTAAAACGCTCAATAACGAGCCTACATTGAAGTGGTTACCCCTCTAGAAAGTTGTTCGATTGAAAAGACCAATCCCATTGTTCAGACCTCAATACGGTCTAAGAAGATGAAGACGCTCGATTGGACACCTCATCCTATGCTTTACCTCAAGAACGGATAAAAGAGAATACAATCCTTCGTGCCAACCAGATTGGTCAGTCTCGAAGGCTTGGGGCAACTGATGGTCACCCACGTCAAGGTTATGATCAACGACAAGTCAAGTCAAATGCTTCTTCTAATGGTAAGAAGGAAGAGTCAACATAAGGAAAATGGGCCTTGAAAGGTAAGAAAAATGGGCCTTGAAAATAAGGGAAAAACCTACCCAACTAGGGTTTCCTTCCCTATAAACACGCTTCACCATTCCCAAGCAGGTATCTTCTCTCATTTTTAATCTCCTCCACCTTCAACTTTTCCTTATTCTCTCTTTCACCCAGATCGGACACATATTAACTTGAGCGTCGGAGTGGACGTCCGAGGTATGCACCTCGGTTAATGGCGTTTTCTTAGTTCCTGGTGTGTAGATCATTCGGGACATCTTGAGATCGGTCCCGCATCATCAGATCAGTCCCACATACGATAGGACCATCATATGGTCCGACCCAATCCTAAGAGATCGGACGAGTTGTGACAAATAGTTATGTAGATCATTCTTGTGGATTGGCAAGACTTATGGAGGGAGAAGGGCTTTGGTTGCTTGGAGTGACTTATGTGTTCCCAAGAAATCCGGTGGACTAGGATTTGTTTCTTTGAAACATTGGAATCATGCGTTGCTTTGGAAGATATTACAGGCAATTAAGATGAAGGAGGATAGTTTATGGATCCGATGGGTGCATAGCTATTACTTAAGAACTCATACTCTAGCTGATATTGCTATCAAGCAGAGTGATAGTTGGGTCTGGAAGATGCTTTTAAGGATGATGGACTTCCTTATGTAGGTTGACCCTTGTATTTTCTCTTATCCAACTAATGAAAAGAGGAATGTGAATTTTGTATATCGACTACTATGTCCTGCCCCTCCTCGTGTTTCTTGGTTGTCCAAACCCAAGCGATTTCGAGACACAAATGCGTTCAAACCTGTTTTTCAATCGCAGGCATATCCAGGCATGTGTTCTTTTTAGGGGAATTAGAGGGGGAGAAGATGTAGGATAGGTTAAATGCAGCAACATAATCACTTTTCCCCCTAAAACACGATGTTTTGACACCTTGCAGCAGGGTATAAGCTGCCTGTTGCAGCATAAATGTTAAACCATATATATATATACATACACACACACACATACATACATATGTATATGTATATGTATAATTTAGCTATAAATGTTGAAATGTTTCAAAAAAATTGCATAAGACAATCATTACCTTCAAAATCTTTTACTCCCTCCGTCCCACAAAGAATGCATCATATACGTATTTTATGTTTTCGTATCAAATCATGTCTGATCGTCCTACAACATATATTAGGTAAAAGTACGTTACTTACACAATCATTGATGTTTCATGACAAATTTATAAAAAAAACTACGTTTGATCATCGTTGTACGCGTGTCAAACTTTACATCGACACTTTTTTCGTTGCATTCTTTTCGGGACGAAGAAAGTATAAGATATACATACAAATTAGTGAAAATTACTTGAAAGTTCTCTTTTTCGTTCTAAGTTACGAAAAAATGGAAACATCTTCTTGTTTTTTGTTTTGTTTTTATCAATCGATTTCTTTTTTGAAAAAAAATATATCCTCTATTTGATTTGCCCTTATTCTCATTTATTTCTTTCCTTTGTCCGGCTGTCGATAATCTTGATGTTTCTATGCTTCCATATCTCCATATCGTTTCTTGCCAAAACTCAATTCTCATTGTTTGATTCAGAAACTAGCTAATTTCATCTCTAATCTGTCATTCACCGTACACCTTCTTCATCCTCCTTTTCTTTCACCTTCACCTTCTCCGGCGAAATCCAGCTCTCCCCATATTCGATTCCGGTTGCATAGCCGCAAAATCAAGATTACGAATGTCATCCTCCAAAGACAATATCGATTCGGGTACTGCTTCAGAAGCTCATGGAGAAGAAAATTAAGTCGAAGATGGACAAGAAACTACACAAGAGCTAAATCAAGATTCAAATCCATCAAACAACAAAGGCGGGTTTCATTGTTATTGTTGCTCCTGCGTGATACATGATATTATCGATGTTGGATGAGTGGGCTAGCTTTGAAATTCTATGCGCACTATTCAAATTTTCTAAGATTTTTGTTAAATGAAATCAACAAAGTGAGCATAAATTCGTGAACTTTATTGTTCCAAATCCACTTTTGATTGCTTCAGTGGTTCAATTTTAGATGAATATTGGTTCAATTCTAGTTGTTAGCATTGTTCAATTTTATTGTTCCAAATTTGTGAACTTTACTTGTTCTGATAGAAAAGAGATAAACAGTTCAATTTTTTGTTGTTCTAATTTGACATAGTGCGTATATTTTTTCTGTCACAGTGCCTATATCTTTTATGTGTATATCTTGTTTGACATTTTGGTAAGATTTTCTATGCGCGCTGTTCATATCTAAGAATTTAATTATCTTCTAAGCATATATCTTGGTTGATTTCTAAGACAAACAATACGCATTGTATTTAAGGCACTGTTTAGAACAAAGCTTAGAGATAGCATCGGTGAGGATTAAAGTATTGGTTTTGGGGGCACTGTTTATCCCGGCAACGACGACCTTCGCCGACGACGAGGAGCATATGGGCACTGTTTGGATATATGAGCATTGTTTGTTCTGAAAACGATGATGATAGACACTGACGACAAAAAGGACATGCGCATTGTTTGTTCTGAGGGCAAAACTGACGACGACGATAAACGAGGGTGACTATTGGTGATGACGGTTAGAATTTAGGGTTTTGGATAATGTAATTTATAATCTATTCTAAAAAAATATTTTCTTATTTTGATTGAAGGAAAATAAGATCATAATTTAAATTTATGAACTATTGATAATAAAAATTTTACACTATAACCTATTGATAATTAATGAAATAAAATACAAATTGTTGATAATTCTCTCTACAAATTATATTTAAGTTTATGTAATACAATTTTTTTCTACTATAATCTATTATCGTGCAATGCAGCAGTTAGTATTTTAGTTTGTTGTATATATATATAATTACAGAAAACTTTCAGATAGCAAATCATTCGCATGAAAAATGCCATGACAAGATATTTACGTCGATTTAAAATTTTTAAAGGACAATATTGTAATTCTGTATAATTTCAATTAAAAGAGTCTTTATCTAATTAATTCTAAACCATTGATTACGAGTTAGACAGTCGAGATTAAATGTTCAAATTTTTGTAATGATCCTTACAATATATGTACAAATTATTTATAACAAGAAAATAATCAACCATTATAATAAAACTAGAAGATTTTGGAAAAATTATCCAAAAATATAAAAAATTGAAAAAAAACCCAGAAAGGTACACACGAGATCTTTATTCCAAAAACATACCAGATCAAAAAACATTGTCACACATCACCTTCTTCATCCAAAACCCCCCCGATATTCTGAATTCATTCATCCCAAAACAAAAAAAAACCCCATTTCACCCAATTGGATCCAAACCGAAAAATGAAGAAATGATCGTCCGTTCGTCAATTCGTGCTCAGATTGTAATCTTGGATCGAAACCCATCTGCATTAGGGTATGTCGCTCTATTTTTGTTAATTTCTAGCTTGTTACACTGTTTTCAACAAGTGAATAGGTTAGAAAACGAATTATGAACCGAAATTTGAATCCAAATAGATCAGTATTCGTAAAATTGATGAGTGTTTGTGTTTGTATGAAATAAAAGGATGAAAAAGTGCTTCTATTTTCTGATTTAGGCTTAATTTACTATGAAATCCTAATTCATAAATTGTTTGTTGGTTTTTAGTTGTTCTAAATTGAATACTGAAAGCCCACGGTTAGTGCAGTCTATGTACAATATATGGAGATAATTTTAACACAGACGCTTTGTTTTCCAGAACAAAGACGCTCTGTTTGAATAATACATGGGCGCTCTGTTTGTCAAAAAACTAAGGCGCTCTGTTTTGATATACTTATTGTAAATGAAATCAATAGGCAACTTGCGCTTTATTTTGAAAACAAAGGCTTTCTGTTTGGGTTGATTGCTAAAATTAATATTATTTGCCATTGTTTATGAAAACATAAGCACCTTTTTTTACTGAAACTGTATATTCACTAACTTTAATTCAAACATATTTTGTAATAGTTCAAATGATGTGGCAATACGGAAGCAATTTAGGACCAGTTGTGAAACTTATTACTAAAAATGGGATTATAGTGTTAGACGAACACAGGACGAAGTTGCAAAAGACCCCTTTCTGGTGTTTGTTCAAGGCCATCCTGGATGAAAAGTTGACAAAAGAAAAGTATCGAAAGAACGATATATGCATTCGACAGATCATATCAAAATACAACAAAGGCGAGTTGACATTCACATTCGGAGGTCATGAATTCTGCCTAGACGAGATGGACATGAAACTGATTTTTGGTATGATCGATGGCAAAAAGAACATAGATGACAAAGGACTACTATACATAGTACAGGATTCCAAATTCTTGCAACGAAGGTTTCCAAATCGAAACCAAGGAGACAAAAAGGACAAGGAGTTGACAACTAAGAAGATTAAAGATACACTCATAACAGCATCGAGAGGGACTGAAGTGGACGATTATGAGGACACAGCCCGACTTCTCATGCTTTACATTTTGAACACGCTCTTCATAACCACGTCGAAGCCGTCTTTAAATTGGGGTTGCTGCAACTTTGTTGCAGATATGGATCAAATATGTGATTATAACTGGACATCACACTTTTTTCAAAAATTGACAAAGTCGCTCGAAGAAAATGTTTCGATTTCGAAAAAGGTCACCAGATGTATCTTAGTGATACCTGTAAGTAATTTTACAATGTCACACTATTTGTTTTCCAATATGCGCTCTGTTTATGGTTCATGGACCAAAAATTGATAACAGGCGCTCTATTTATATTATTGTAGGCACTCTATTATTTGATAAGACTTGTTATCAATGTATTTGATTTTTTTTTTTTTAAATGACGGTATTGGTTTATGGAGAAGACGAATGTGGTAGATCCACTTGAAGAAACAAGGATGAAATAGTTTCGAGATGTGCAAGGTGGAAGTTGAAAGATCTACCTAAAGACATAAATACCGTCGCGTCTAGCTTTGAAGATGAAAAAGTAATAAAAATTGGGATTTATTCTAGTGTTATCATTTGATATCGTGCAGTATGGACTAACATTTGTGTTTTCGAAATAACAGTTAATACTGGATCCGTTGAGCCCAACGAAGCATGAAAGAGGAGAATATGGCTTGGGAGTTGCTGTCATTGAATGACGTGAAGACGAACACGAAGATTCCAGTGAATAAATTCAAACTCAAGGATCAAATGCCCAAGATTTTTAGTTTAGAGCAAGAAGGGATTGTTCCAGTTCCAGTTAATCCATTGAAAGGAGCCGCAACAGTCAAAACAATAAAGTTCATCATCTGATCTACTGATAAAGCATATTAAACCAAGCAAAGTAACGCTGTTGAGTAAACAACTACAAGAAGGTAGAATGGAAATTACTTCATTAAGGGAGAGATGTATGGAAGCCACAAACCAAATTTATTTACTTGAGGAACAGGTAAATTGCTTGCACAATAGATATTAACTTCTCTTTTCATTCAAGTCATGATTTTTTTAAAACCAAGTTTTTAATATTGCTTGTTAGGTTGAAGATGCAAATAAACTGATAGAAATGGAGAAGGAGAAAAGCGAAAGAGCAATACAAGGGATGAATTTGGCTGAAGAAAAGATGAATTGTTTTTTTTCTTCTATCGCTCTGTTTGTAATGAACTGGCGCTCTATTTTGTTCATGTTTGTTTAACACATCTAACACGCTTTGTATTTGTCTTAGGTACATTCATTGGAAGAAAAAAAATCAAAAACAACACATGAGTTGAATGCAACTAAAGAAAAGGTAAATAATGTTCAACTAATCAAGGCGCTTTGTTTAATTATTACTGGCGCTCTATTTCATGTTAATATGTTTTTTTCTCAGTTAATGATTTACAAAATTGTTGTATTTTTTTTGTAGAAAATCTCATTGTAAGTTCAATTGATCGCGGAAAGTTCAGAGGTTGAAACCCTTAGGCTATCAACGGCTGAACCAAAACCGATGATTCAAAACGCTTCAAAGACTGATGCAACACTAATTGAGGAGTTGATGAAACAAATTCTTGAAATAAAACAAGAAGCTGAGAGAACAAAAATATTGCTTGATAAAGAGACATCAACAAAGGAGACATCGAGACGAGAGCTAAAAAATAGCGGAGATTTGATATTGAAGGCTTCAGCTGAGCGAAAAAGATTGCACGGAATCCAAGGATGAAGAGAAGATTAAGGTGTCAGAGGAGCTCGAAAAAGAAAAGAAGATAACTAAGGACTACAAGACATTGTTCGACAACAAATAAAATCAAAAAAGAGGAAGCAAAACAGGACAACATTTTGTACGTCAGCGACAATGATGAAATCCTATTGATGCGTGCCGTCGTAAGCATGTCAAATTTATATTTAAGAGCACCCACTTCACTCTATAAATATGGAGTTAAATATAGTAGTG
>JAOVYX010018356.1:0-20334 GCA_035668315.1 Drosera spatulata | reverse complement strand
TAATGCTTTTAGATTAGGATTATTATTTTTTCATCTTGGTGGTAATTTGTCACGAGGCCATTACCAAGTACTCGGAGTTTGAGTTTTTACTAATCTTTCTCTGTTGTCTTTACAGGAGTGGTTGGACCCCATCAATTTACCGACAGGAAGCTCTTGTCTCTGTGACTTCTGTGGGGAACCGTTGCAATTTGTCCTACAGGTATATCATTTCTACACATGCTTCCACTCACCTCTCTGCACTTGGAAGATATGTGCTGCCATCATTCTTGGTGCTCAAGTTTGAGTTCGGCGTTGAGTTGTTATTCTTGAGCTTGTGTGGTTGTGCCTCCAGATACTTGGCAGGACAACGGATATTTTTATTCCCTATTACTTTGATATTGTCAGATGATTGATAATACTTTTTTAGAAGTTGGAAGTTAGCCTTTGTAAATTTTTTTTTTGGGTCCCCTCAGACATTTCCTTCTACTGTGGCTTCATGGTTCCTTGGTTCCTGTTCGCTTACTGAATCATTTAGGTGGTGATGTCTTTGTTAATTTACAGGATTACTTGGACAATGCTGAGAGCGAGTCTTCGTATCATCGGGCAGTCTATGTTTTTACTTGTCAGTCCATGGCCTGTCTTCTGAAGCATCAACAAAAGCAGGGTGATGATCATTTGGAAAAGACATCCTTAAGGTGTTTCTGCCATTTTCTGAAATCATTAGCCTTGAAAGTCATGATAGTCTCTTCTTATGTTTTGTGTTTGTTTGGTTGCTAACTTGTTTATGATTGCAGAAGTGTGAAGGTTTTCCGTTGCCAACTTCCTCGCATAAACGCTTTTTATTCAAGTGATGCCATCAACAAGCTCCCTTCTGCCCGTGGAGGTAATCAGACATTTCTTAATTTACCAAATCGTGTTGGGATTACCTTAATTTGCGTGTTACACTTCTGTGTTTTTTTAATTTACCATTGCGTGCTATTCATCATACTTCTAATGTTATGGCGATAAACAATTTGGACACGCATTGTTAATTCATAGGACTTTTGTGGACATTGTAATTGTTCTATG
This sequence comes from Drosera spatulata, assembly GCA_035668315.1. Classification (NCBI taxonomy): domain Eukaryota; kingdom Viridiplantae; phylum Streptophyta; class Magnoliopsida; order Caryophyllales; family Droseraceae; genus Drosera; species Drosera spatulata. The sequence goes on along the minus strand of JAOVYX010018356.1, from coordinate 19,287 downwards.
ATCTTTAGTTGTATTTCTTGTTATGTAGTAAATTGATACTCGACAAGCATGACTTGCAAGGATGTATAGTTAATTAGTTGCAAGTTAGTTTTCAATATCTTATCTGGTCCATGTTTCGATACTTTTCCAGCGGCACTTTGTTGCTGGTGTGGCACTTGGAGAGGAGACAAACTCTGTAGTGGTTGCAAGAGTATAAGATATTGCTCAAAAGTTCACCAGGTAATGTTTACGATCTCCTTATTTCTCATTTATAGGTTGTGCTCTCTAGACTAAATTTGATCTTTTCTTGTACGCAGGCTATGCATTGGCGCTCAGGCCATAAAAGTGAATGCAAGAGACTAACCAACTCTGGCATGCCGAGAAAAGGTTAGTATGTTTGTTTATTTGCCTTGTGACGGTAGATATGTGCCTACAGAGAATAAATGATTGTTTCCTTTTTCTTCATATCCATGGTTCATGTTTAGATCACTCCATGCAATCAAAATGCAGTTTTCTTGTAATTGTTCATTGTTCTTGGATATCCAGTGCTCATTCTTCTTCTTTTTCTTATCTATTAACATGTCATCGTCAGCAGAGGTACTGAACCTTTCATGAAAAGGAGAAAAGTTCCAAATATGTGAAATCTGTACTGCAATCTTAATCGGAGCCCTTTTTGTCATCTGTACTGAAATCTTTTATATTTGGAACAACCCTTTGAATCAAATATAACATTTAAGTTCCAGGTATATGCTGAAGTTATTTTCTATCAAAATTCCTAAGCGTATATGCTGAAGTTATTTTCTATCAAAATTCCTAAGCATTTTGTGACTGCTTTAGGTTATAGCATAGTTCGCCACTCCATATACACATGTTGAGTTCCTAGATTTTGCACGGAACAACTAAAATGGTCTGGCTGGCTCAACGTTGTTTGCTTAGTTCTTTTGTGTGAATGCTTCTGAAAAGTTGGTTTCTTGATGTGCTGCTCAATAAGTTGGTTGTAATTACCTAGTAGACAATTCTGATGTGTATATTCCTAAACTTATTTTGATTGGCAGCTGCTAGCAACACATTGTGGCCTGAATATGTGCTTTCATTTGATAGTGAGTGCAAACCTGAAGCTGAGCAGTCTACAGACCATGGAAATGTAAGCCTTTTGGGAGCAGGAGATGAATTCGACGGAATGGTGAACTCATTGATGCATAACTTTGAGGTTGGTTCAATTCACAGTGTCAAATATGCCTTTTTTGTTTAGATTTTAGTTACGCATGGGTTTCTTCTATTGCTATTAGGGACAGGATGATAAGAGAAGCTGGGCTTCTTTCGAAGCCCGTATGGCTAAGGATCCTAATCAAGTACTAAGGTGAGTGGTTCCTGTTTAGCTGGTTTTTTGCATAATTCTCTTTCTATAAGTTACAAAATACTGGAGGCTACCGTCATCGTTGTCAGTACGCTCTGCAACATAAAACTTGGGCACAAGTTTGAAGTTTCGATCGTTTACTATCTTATGCTAGGGAGCTTCATGTTTATATCTGTTTCTTTGGTCCTTTTCTAACCGAGTGTATGGTTGTCACCATGTTCTTTTTCCAACCAATAGTAACAGTAACCAACTAAAAGACCCCAACACTAACTGCTTTGTGCATGAGGTGTTGCTTTGGTCCAAATCATGGGATTTTTCTTGAATTTTTCCTTTTCTATTTTGTCTAACGTATCCTTCTCTAGTAAAATTTCCGCATTTAGATTTTTGTATTTCACATGACAGGTGTCCGAAGGGGAATGGGAAGCCGTTGTGGCCTAGGTTGAGCGGTCGGCCAACAAAGTCTGATATCCCTAGATGCCGCTACTGCGGTGGCCCTTTGCGCTTTGAGTTTCAGGTTCATTCCTTTTTTCACTTGCTTCCCACTTCAGCCTTTCGTCTATGTGAACAGATAGACCAATTAGCAAAATTAAACTTGGTCGAAATCATTGTCGTTGTGGCAATGTCCAAAATTCTGGATGTAGTTTGAATGCTACAATACCTTGTACGATTGGTGTTTTATGTCCAGATTATGCCTCAGCTGCTTTATTATTTCCATGTGGAGAACGAAGCCGATTCGTTGGATTGGGCAACCATTGCTGTCTACACATGTGATGCCTCCTGCGACAAAACCAATGTGGTTTACAAAGAGGAATTCGCTTGGGCGCAACTTCAGTGATTGTCGGGATCGATACCTTCTGGCGAGAGACAGGCTTTACTGTTGAGAAACGGAAGCTATCAACTCCCAGTGCGTGGCATTTTCCATATGATGATGAATGCAGAAAGAGCTTGCAAGTTAAAAATGACGGATCAAGATCCTTCTTGAAAGCTTGTCCGGGTATGTTTCGGGTCTAAACACCTTGTGAAATTATAATTTTATGCTCATGTAACGTATGGAATTTTGTTAGAGATCTTGTTCTTTTTCCGTAGTTGTAAGCTATTGCGCGAAGGGTGAACTCACAATTTTTTTCCCAGTTCAGATAGTTGGTTCAGATTCAGGTCTGGTGGGTGTATCCTATAGAAGTCGTGAACTTTCTGGGAAAACAGTCTTTATTTTATAGAATTGATTTTACTGATTTCTGCGGTTATAAAGGTGCTGTTGGATATTAATGTTTTATCAATGAGTTGAATTAAATGATATATTTATGATTTTTCCTATCAAGATTTTTGAATCTGTTGAATGAAAGAATGAGATTTTTCTTCTGTCCTACAGTCGTAGTGTAGTCTTCTAGTCACAGCCTAGACTTGTCTTTCTACATATTCTTGCATCTTTTCTCCATTTCCACACACGACTCCCTTGCTCATATATATACACAACATACATATATGAGCTTGCTCTGTGAGCCCACAGAAGTTGAACTGAAGCGAAAATGGCGGGCGGCATGGCAATCTCAAGCGAGCGGGGGACGAGAGAATACAGCGGTTGGATAACATGGTTTGTGATATTTTCTTGTATGATTGCTGCCATGGGAGGTGTTCTCTTTGGCTATGACACTGGAATCTCAGGTTCTTCTTTTCCCTCTATTTTATGTCAAATGAAATGTATCATGCTTTTCTGCTCTTCTGTTTCTTTTTGGTACAGATTGTGTTGGTATCAGTTATAGATTGGCTGATGTAGTGCATATGTGTGGATTCTTGTGTTTTTGTTGAAATTGCCAGTAAGAGATTTACCTTTTCTATTGTGAAGTGAAAAACAGTATTAAATTGATAAGTACTTTGAGCCGATGATAGATGATCCAGGATCATATCAATAAGTAGATTCATAAACGACGATTCGTTACCAAGTGAAAGTCTTGAAGATTTAACGATATTGTCTTTTCTTGAGTGGTTTTTTTTTAATGTTTTTGGATTCTTACCAAAGTTAATGAGAAGCAATGGTTAGCTAATTTTATCAGCCGAAATCATTAAATGTTTGAACTAGTAGAAGATTTTGATGTTGACTATTTGGTAGAGTTAGATCTGACCACGGTTTGGTTTTGAACCGAAATCGAACCGTAATCGAATTGTCATTTAGGAAGCGAAACCGTAGTGGAACCGATAGAAATCGAAATCGAATCGTTAAATATTGGTTCGGTTTAGGTTATACCAAAAGCAAAACCGAAACCGTCGGTTAGGTTCGGTTCCAAACCGTGTATTTTTTCCCCTAAGATATTAAAGTATTTTTCCCTAATTTTTTTATCTATCTAATTCACACATATTGATTTATTCTTTGTTATGTCTATTTAGGCAAAACATCTTATATTTTTATGCGTTCATTTTTCGTTTATATTAGGTCACATCTTAAGATGAATATTAAGCGTAACTTTATAATACGATTATATAAGTTTCGATATTTTTCGTCTTATATCATATTTTAATATATCTTTTTTTAAATAAAAGTTATTTGGTATTCAAAATCATGTAAAAAAAATGCAAAGAATTAAAAATAAAACCATGATCAACTTAAACTGGAATCAAAACCGACAACAAAATCGAAACCGTCTCGGAACTGTCGGTTTCAATTCGTCCTTCTATTAAACCGGAACGGCCGGTTTTGGATCTGAAACCGTTCGGGACCGTGGTCAGGTCCAGGTAGAGTCCTTGGACAAGTCACCGAGAGTGACCATTTCAAAGTTGGAGTCTCAAGTTGGATTTTCCCATTTCCTCTTAGACTCACCCTCACCTATCCATTGTTAGCCTATCCGTGTAAAAAACATGTTCAGAGGTTGTTAAGGCGCAAAGAAATAAGTGAAGTAGGCTGTTTATTGCTCAATGTTTCATCTATTTCCCGCGTTTAATGTTAAGATGTGACGTGTCAAAAAAGGATTACTGACGTAAATAATTTCTGTAGTAAGTCTTCCTTAGGAGTCATGAGTTTGATTTGTTTCATCAAAATTTTTCCTAGGTGGAGTGACATCAATGGGACCATTTCTGAAGAAATTCTTCCCAGGAGTGTATAATAAGATGACTGAAGACACCAAGATCAGTAACTATTGCAAATTCGACAGCGAGTTGCTAACCGCTTTCACGTCCTCGTTGTATGTTGCTGGTTTTTTTGCTACGTTTGTTGCCTCTTTGGTCACTCGATCTTTTGGTCGTAAGATATCGATCATTGTTGGAGGCGTCGCATTCCTTGCTGGTTCAGCTCTCGGCGGTTCAGCTCATAATGTCTACATGCTGATATTTGGTCGTGTCTTGCTTGGAATTGGAGTTGGTTTCACTAATCAGGTGAAATCTACAATATGCGACACAAAACAGCCGACAGAAACGTTTTGTCAAGAAAAATTCATCGCAATGTTATTGGCTATGCTATTCTATTTTACAGTCAGCACTATACCTGTCAGAAATGGCGCCGGTACAGGGGAGGATTCAACAATGGGTTCCAATTCAGCATCGGCATAGGAGCACTAGCAGCTAAGCTGATCAACTTCGGCACCCAGAAGATCAAAGGCGGTTGGGGCTGGAGAATCTCACTAGCGTTGGCCGCAGTCTTATCAACAATTCTAGCTCTCGGCGCCCTCTTCCTCCCAGAAACCCCAAACAGCCTAATCCAACGCACCAACGACCAAGAAAGAGCAAAGAAAATGCTATGGAAAATAAGGGGAACCGGTGAAGTCCAAGAAGAACTTGATGATCTCGTCGAAGCCAGCTTGATTTCAAAGGCCACGAACAATTCCTTCGACAAGTTGCGTCAGCGAAGATACAGACCACGGCTCGTCATGGCAGTGATGATCCCGTTCTTCCAGCAGGTGACCGGGATCAATGTCATCGCCTTTCATGTATCAGTTCTCTTCAGGACTATTGGGTTTGGCGAGAGCGCTTCACTTCTATCATCCGTTATGACTGGGATAGTAGGCACCTTCTCGACCTTCTTTTCAATGATCGCTGTCGATAGGTTTGGCAGGAGAGCTCTCTTCATATTTGGCGGGGTTCAGATGTTCGTCTGTCAAGTGGTGATCGGGCCATAATGGCCGCCGAACTCAAGGACCAAGGAACTGTTCCTAAAGGTTATGCTTACCTTGTCATAGTTCTCATATGCGTCTATGTCGCTGGTTTTGGTTTGTCTTGGGGTCCGCTTGGATGGCTTGTCCCGAACGAGATCTTTCCCATGGAGATACGGTCAGCTGCTCAAAGCGTAACGGTGGCAGTCAGCTTCGTATTCACATTCATCATCGCGCAGCTATTCTTGGCAATGTTGTGTCGTTTGAAGGCCGGGCTCTTCTTCTTCTTCGGCGGGTGGGTTTTCGCTGGCGACTTGCTTCGTGTACAGTACACTTTGCCGGAGACAAGGAACATTCCTATTGAGAAGATGGAGCTGATATGGCGGGAGCATTGGTATTGGGGTCGAATCATCGGCAACGATGACAAATGAACGAACGAACAATAATGTTTGAACGAATTGTTTGACAAGAGCGCAAAGCCAAAAAAAAAAAAAACAGATTGTGTACAAAATGATCGAGTATGTTTTCATCTATATGAAGATTGGATAACACAAGAACTCCGTGGGTGAGTATGATTCAGATTGACACGGCTAATCGTGTGCTCCACGGTCTATGGGTTCGAGATTTGGTATTTCTTCTGGATAAGATAATCTACACTTGATTGATATGGCGAACGTTAGCATGAATGAGCGTAACTAAACAATACGAAAGAAAAAGAAGTTCAAAAACCGGTGTATCATGTAGTGAATCTCATTAACGAATTACTTGCAACATCGTTTTATGAGTAGGCAGCTTATTGATCCGGTCACTAAACAATGGAGGCTCATCATCCCGTCTAAAGGCCCATCAGGCTTGAGGTGGGTGGCGCCGGCTGTGGGATGTCGGCGCCTCCACCAGAGAGCAGGGATTCACGTCAGACGCCGGTTCACTGGCAGTACGAGGTGGGTTAGAATTGGCTGGGAGGATAGAGGATCCATAGGTTGGTTATGGAGTCTGATAATCAGACGGTGGTCACTATGCTCAACAACAAGGACCCTGTTCGAGTGATCGTTCACCCATGGGAGGAATTATTGAAGATTGCGTCAATTTAGTTAGTACATATTTCATATGCTCTTGGGTGCCTCCAGAGTGTAATGTACCTACACATCTTATGACAACTTATGTTTTTGAATGTTATCGACGTGGATCTTGGGATCAAATCTTACCCGATGAGGTTATTATGGTTTATATTTTGAATTTAGAGTAATGAAATGATGAGTTCAATTGAACATCTTTAAAAAAAAATTTATTTCAACCTTTAGAAAAAATAGGAAAAAAAACTTATTCCTCAGATTCATCTCTTCGACCTCCGAAATTCAACAAACCACAATCATCGAAATCAAAGATCTCAATGATTCATCGCCAGAGAAGAGCGATAGGGGAGATTTGTGCTAGGGTTTTGAGAGGAGATCAATAAGGGGATCTTTTTTTAGTGTACGTGGACTTTTGTTGGCCGACCTTTTCATGTCATATCACTTTTAAATTGTAACGGTCACTATATCCATAGTCTATGGCTCTCTAGTTTAGTTTAAGTAAAAAGGAAGAAAAAGATTATTTCGTCTTCCCAAATTAATTGGAACTATTGTACGGAGCAGAGAATTTATGTATAATATTTTTCTTATAGTGATGAGATTCAATGTAGAGTTGATGAAATATACCGTGTCAGATAAGATAAATTTGATATTTTTTTAAATAAAAATTATGAATAAAAAATAATTCAATTAATTTAAGTAAGATGATATATGTTTTTTTTAAATAAAAAAATTAATAGAAAAAATACTGTTATTTTTTTCGCTCCTTTTTATATGAAATTATTTTTTCACTATTGATGTAGGTATTCTGCTCTCAACACCGAGAACAATCAACCAATGAAGGAAAAAAGAAAAAGAAAAAAACACACACCGAAGACGAAAACTTCTTTCAAAATTGAATCTTTTTTTGAAGGATTATGGAATTCGACGACATGTTTATGGAGAGAAAGCGTCGACGAACTCTGACTTCTCGAGTAGGTGCTTCTGTTGCTTGATTTCTCGTTCGATTTGTGTTCCAAAATTGCATCTTGGGTTCGGTTGCAGATTTGAGATTTATATTCCCAACATGGAAAAAAAATGGATTAGAACTTTGATTTGATTTGTTGGCACGCACTTTGACTCACAGTATCAAAATTGCATCTTGGGTTCGGTTGATATTTGGTATCCATGTTCAAAAATATTGGAATCCAGAATAGAATTAAAATATTAAAATCCAAAATCAAGATCATTATATCAAATAAAATGAGTATTGAAAAATGAGATCTTAAACGTTATATAAAAAACCAGAAAAAATATATTATAACAGATGAGATAAATATAAAAATTATGAAACTCATTTTTGTGATAGTCCGAATTGAAAAGTGATTCATTTAGAATGGGAACAGAGGGATTATCAAACAATTTCCATTAGTTAGTGAGAGATTTCAAAACTGAAATCCAAAGAAGCAGTCATGCCAAATAGAATCATATTATATTTATGAATTTCAATTCAAAATCAATTGATTATGTGTGAATTATGAAGTCTGCATTTTATAAATACTTTTGACTTCTCAAATTCGAATGTGGTATTGTATTCACAGTGTACACTATGACATGAGTATTTAAGCTATTTCTTTATGTTTATCAGAATAAGCATTGAAAGTGTTTCTTAACGGCTGACGAGCACTTTTGACCAGCTTAAACCAAAGCAAGCATGGCCTGTAGCGTCACAACCCATCGAACCTAAATATAAAGATACAGAATGACGGTATATGTATGTACAAATTGTAGTACAGACAATACACTAGTGGTATACACGAGGAGGGTGACGTAAATGAAACTTGTGACAAGGTTTTTAAAATAAGCTTCCTTGATTTTGCAGTCTTGCAAAATGAAGGATTGATGATGTTCATTTCATTGCTGTGTATTTTTCTGCGGTTGATACGAGACAAATGATCTTTGCTATGTTTGATGAGCCATGGCGAGTATGTCACTATGTCTTATGATTTGCTTTTGTAAGTTTTGTGCCAGTTGCTATAAGTTTGTACATTTCTTAATTGTGTGTTTTTTCCCTGAAAACGGACACCAGGAAAGGATGGGATTAGTGAATTACCGCTAAACAACATTCTTCTCATTCTCTCTTCTTTAAAATTTAATGATGCAGCGAGGATGAGCGTCCTTTCTAAAAGATGGAGATATACATGGAGGTACTTGACCGATTTGGATTTTGATCCCGGGAGGAATATGAGTCGGAAACATGGACTTAATGACAAAAGATATGTGAGACGGGTTAATCAGATAATCAAGGCTAACCGTGCTCCAAGCATAATAGAGTTTAGGATCTGTTATCATCTTGATGCGACTTATGCGTCGGATATGTTGAGGATATGTGTGAGTAGTTTTACCCACATCGATCGTGGAGAAAAAAAAATATAGTATATATATGAACAACACATAACCAATAAGTTTAAGATTTTTGGTTAATAATTGAACGCAATTTACATGTGTATTCTAATCAGGCCCGGTTAGGGCTGGTTTCCTCCCATGGAATCTTTCCGGACCGTAACAAATAGAACAAGGTATAACACAAACACACAAATCATCTTATCGTAACACATTTTATGTCAATACAATTAGTGACTATGACCAAAGATTTCAACGCATATTATTATACTCACGGTATAATAATACGTATCGCCACACACAATAAATCTAAACGTTACCTTTTATCATAGTTCTTCACATGCACATGCTTAGTTAACGCCCCAATTTTCCCATAACATATTAATACATAATAATATAAATAACGTCACTGCCGTTAAGTTCTAACACCCCAACTAAACAAAAATTATTTAACCGATTTAGGTAAAGAAATAAATAAAATCCACTTAGAAACCAATAATATTATTAAATACAGCGGAAACTTCTCATTTATTACATATTTTACATATTTCATAAACCATAATACAATAGATACATATTAGCATCATAATCTATATCACACCTTCCCGTCGTCTCTACCTCCTGAAAACACAGAGAAGAGAAAAACACAAAAAATAGTAACCGTGAGCCATATGAGCTCAATAACGTGTTGGTCCCCTTACCAGGATTTACACGAGAGAAGAAGATAAAAAAAGAAAAAAGAAATGACCACTTAGATCTTTTATTCCAGCACTCTGAAACTTATAATATCAATCAGACAATCACAATTATCATCTCAAAAACACAATAAAGACAGACAATAAATACTCTCAGTATTGTAATTGTACCCTTAGCGAGATTTATTCAATTTCAACTTATCAAGCTGTATTCATCTTTAGTAAAAAAGACATCAGTGAAAAGGGATCAGCCAAACCGGAACCCAGGATCTCCTGCAGTGAGTTTCTCTCATACCAAAACGACCTCACAGGGTCTATGAAAGAATGTCACCACCAAGTCACTGTATAACACCAACGCCAGACAATGCTTTTTATGTTTTATACCATATAATTATCTCATCAATTTATGGATTTATATTTCTTTCACACATTCACCCTCATTATACCGACAAACAAGACATAACACACACTATGCAACAACACTCCACAGCACGCAGTTAGCACGCAATATTTACAGTTATTATTTTACGTCAGCCATATTTAGTGACTACGTCCAAATTTCCAATACATATTATTATACTCACAGTATAATAATACGCATCGTCACACACAATAAATCTAAACGTTACCTTCTTATTAAAACTTCCCTACACACACGCTCGGTTTGTCCTTTATGTCTCAACGAATGGTGTCTTCAGGTCCTATAACATGATAGAATTAATAAATTAATACATTTTCTTGTGAATGTTTGTTCGTACTTTATGAAAACCATCATATTAATATTAGGTGATGCTGAGCTTTGTAAAAACCTTTGATACTTATTTCGATTATACATGATGATGATTTTATATATTGAATATCAATAGAGATATTTGTGTATATTTGAAGTCGTTTTGGGGTCAAAACGATCATTATTGGTCTAGAAGGTTCTAACACGGCATCCCGACCTCTAGGACGGACATCCTAACCTCTGGAACGAGTATCCCGACCTCTGCAACGGGCGTCCCGGCCTTTGGAACGAGCGTTCTGGCCTCTGAAATGAGCTTCCCGACCTATGAAACAAGTGTCCTAAATTCTGTCCAAATTGACCTTTCGACGTATTTAAATCTATAACTTCTTATATACAACTTAAAAAATTATGTCATAAAATTCTACATATACTACACTTCATAATCTTTTTAGTGAATTAAAGTTTCCATCATAAAATCTTATCAATAATAGCAGTTAATTAGTTCAATTTTATATTTTTTGATATTCAGATAGTTTGATCTTATTTCACTAATTTGCTCATAACTCTCTACATATAACTCCAAATAATTATTTATAAACTGTTTTTAAAGCTAGACTTTTATCCCTTTCTAGTGATATAAGGCTTGTCTTATATATCTTACTATATAATTTCATAACAAGTCACAAAATCATCTCTATAACCAATTTTTTATAGATTGGCATATCCGTATATTTTGATTTATATCTTAAGATTTTCAACTCCAAATCATGATTTATTAAATTTATTAGAAATTAAACATGTGATAATTCAACATATATTAATATCAAACTTTATCAAAGAGTGTATAATTTTTCATAAAATTTCTAATCAAGATGATCATCTTCCCTAAATAGCGGTGAAGGATCTTCGTCGTACTCGTCTTACCACCTGACTTCTCCTCTTCTCCTTAAACTTCTTGTTTTTTCTTCTCTTACTTAACTCTAGTTTTACATGATAAGAAGTGTTTTGTCTTATGCTTGTAAGGAATTTTCAAGAAGAAGAGATCTTGTATTTACAGAAAATTAAATCAATTAAAATAGTTTAAGTGGATAATTAGTGGATAATCAATTTAATCTAGGTGGAGTAAAAATTAACATAAAGGAAAATAAGTGTCAAAATTAGGTTTAGGTCATTTTCGTATAAATATGCTATTTTCGTATTAAGATCGTATTTCCCCGTATTTATATATTAGGATTGAATTTCATGAGTATTTTATATTTTTTCCCTATTATATCATCAAACAACCCTTTTAACCTCGTAAAATAAATTATAACGTACAATAATTTACTATTCATATTAATTATCGTAAAAGTAAATTTTACGGAATTTTTTTTGTCCTTACACTCAGCCTCGTTCTTAAGTGACGACGAGCAGCGTCTTCAAGTCCTATAATATAATAGGATACACGTATTAAGACACACCCTTGTAAATGATTATTCACATTATGAAATTAAGCATATTTATTCGTATTTCTTTAAAAACCGTCATATACTTATTTTGATAGTCCATGATGATGATTTATATATTTATCATTATTAGAAGTTTTTGTGAATATTTGGAGTTGTTTCGGGATCAAAAGGGTTCATTTTTGGATTCTGTCCCACATGACGCTTCGACACGTTTAAATCTATAATTTTTCGTATACACTTCAAAAATTATTTCATAAAATTATACATATATTAGACTTTATAATATTTCCATAGAATTAGAGTTTTTATCATGAAATCTTACCAATAATTACACTTTATTCGTTCAAGTTTATATTTTTTGATAGATCAGATAGTGTGATCTTATTTCACTAATCAGTTCATAAATGCTTGCATATAATTTCAAATCTAGATTTTTAAACCGTTCTGAAAATTAGACTTCGAGAGCTTTCCGTTGATATAAAGCTTATAGCTTAACTTTTTATGCGTAATTCTCGATCAAGTCATAAAGTGATCCCTATAACCAATTTTTAAAGATTAACATATCCGAATATTTTTATTTATATCTTGATATTCACAACTTCAAATCTATCAACTTTATCAAAAAGTAGACATGTGAGGATTCAACATATATTAAAATCAAAATTTATCACTGAGCCTATAAGTTTCCACAAAATTTCTAAAAAAGTTCATCACCTTCTCCTATTAATGATGAAGGATCCTCGTCGCCTTGTAACCCTATCTTCTCCTCTTTTTCTCAAACTCTCATTCTTCTCTTCTCTTACTTATCTTTCTCTTGCATAACAAGAAGTGTTTTTATGTTTATGAGAAGTTTTTTAAGGAGAAGAGAGCTTCTATTTATAGAAAAATAAATCAACTAAAATATTTTAGTGGGTAATTAATACATATTTAGTGGATAGTTAGTGAATAATTAATTTAATTTAGATGGAATAGAAATTGACATAAAAAAAAATAAGTGCCAAAATTAGATTTAGGTCATTTTCGTATAATTACGATATTTTCGTATTAAGACCGATTTTCCCGTATTTATGCATTAGGGTTGCATTTCATTCATATGTTATATTCTTTTCTTATTATATCGTTAAACAAACCTTTTAACCCCATAAATTAATTTATAACGTACGATTATTTACTATTCACGTTAATTATCGTGAACCAAATTTTATAAAATTTTTTAGATCCTTATTATATTTCTATCATGATTTTTGACAAACGAATGTTATAATCCTATTGTACAAATTACAGTGTTCACTAATATATTATTTTTGTAATTATTTGAGTAAATAAATTATCTCAAATTGTAACGGCCCAAGAACCGGGTCGTCATCAAGAACCCTCGTCAGGCTGACAACTGACCCCACAGACCAGAACTAGTCCTTTCAGTACGCTTTGACCTCACTCACGCACGTCCTGAGAAACTTCCCAGGAGGTCACCCATCCCACCATTACTCCGCAGTTAAGCGTGTCCTCACTCACGTACGTCCTGAGAAACTTACCAGGAGGTCACCCATCCCAGCATTACTCCGTGTTAAGCACGCTTAACTGCGGAGTTCTAAAGTGATGGGTTACCGAAAAGAAAGGTACACCTTGTTGGTATAGGTAGTACTATCAAACCATTTAAGCATTTTTTTTTTGGGTATTACATACACCCCCACTTAAAGAGCGCAACGTCCTCGTTGAGACTTCAAGCACGACACATAGCCACAGAACCTTCCCCCGCTAGGCGGCTGACCTAGACCTCTTGTCCACAGGTCCAACACGCGGTCGCAGGGTTGCTCTGATACCATACTGTAACGCCCCAAGAACCGGGTCGTAATCAAGAACCGCTCATCAGGCTGACAACTGGCCCCAGAGACCAGCACTAGTCCTTTCAGTGCGCTGTGACCTCACTCACGCACGTCCTGAGAAACTTCCCACGAGGTCACCCATCCCAGCATTACTCCTATACAGCACGCTTAACTGCGGAGTTCTAAAGTGATGGGCTACCGAAAAGGAAGGTGCACCTTGTTGGTATAGGTAGTATTATCAAACCATTTAAGCATTTTTCTTGGGGTATTACACAAATTTTGTCGGATCTTGATAATATGTATGAGTAGGTTTACCCACATCGTTCGTTTAGAAAAAAAGAGTATAATATTTATGTGAACAACTCATAACCCATCAGGTTAAACTTTTGGATTAATAATTAAATTTAATTCACATGTGTATTCTATTCAGATCCAGTTAAGATTGGTTTCCTCCCTTTGGATCTCCCTGAATCATAACAGGATATTGATAGATGGGTCATGTTTTGCTTGACAAAAGAGGTGCAGGAGCTCGAGTTGAATTGCAATGATGGATATGGTTGTTGTACTAGTAATAACTAGTCATTGTCCAACCCGTGTCCCATCCCATGTGTGTATTTACCATCCATGTGTGTGTGTTTTATCTTCAGGAAAGGGGCTATCTCATGGAGCTCAGCTGAGTGATTTTCTTCATCATCCATACCTGTTGGAGAATATCAAATGGTTTCAACAAACTACCTAATGAGCTTGTACAGATCACATGAAAAAGATTGCATGGGACAAGTATTGGCCTTCCCTATAAAGAAAGATGGACAGTAAATGATACCGTTTTCAAAGACCAACAGAGGAGGGACAGTCGGGTACAACATGTTACACACAAACACAGCTACTAGACAGCAAGCAAAAGAGAGATAGCAAAGAAAAAACTGGTCTGCATAGCTAAAAGAAAACAGCCGGATCAAGGTTCATCCGTGGTCGGATCAAAGTGATTTTTGATGAGCATGTACAAACATCCTGTTCTTCATATTCAACTGTCGGATCGTCGATCGGGGTTCCGTACGTCCGTTAATCCAGCCCCGAACAGCAGTCGGTAGTTTTGGGTTATTTCATTCCATCTTTCCTTATTGTTGCTGCTACTGCTATTGTTATTATATCTTCACTATGCATATGTGAATCCGTCATTGTGGGATTAGAGGTGTTATCCTCTTATTTGTATGATATCTAGGTTGTGTACCTAGTGAAACTTGATTTTGAACCAAAACCGTGATTGTGAAGAGTTTGGGTGGCCTCCGAGATCGATCCCTTGATTTTTATTCTCTAAATTTTGGGAGGTTTTTCACGTTAAAAGTGATGTGTTAAGATCGTCCTTAATTTTTCGGATTGCATATTGTCCTTTCGTTGGTTGGAACATTTTCTCTCAGGTTTAAGCAAATCGAAAAAGTTATCGTCTTTCCCCAACAAGTGGTATCAGAGCGTTTGTGATTGCTTAAACGCTGGAAATTAGTACCCAACGGATGGTTAGTTTAAATGGAAGAAACTATCATGTTTAGAAAGAAAAAATGGAAGATCTCCTTTATGTTAAGCGATGACACTTATCAGTGTTCGGTGTTAAAAAACCGAATAAACAGGATGACGAATGAATCCTAGAGCATGAGGTTGTATGCGATTTCATTCGACAGTTTGTTGATGATAATGTGTTGAATCATATTAGTAAGGAGTCAAATGTTAAGAAATTATGGAGCAAGTTGAAGTCCTTATATGCCAGAAAAACCTAAATGTTTCTGATTAAGCAGTTTATGGGATTGAAATACAAGGATGGTCAATCTGTATCCGATCACTTGAACGAGTTTCAAGAGATTTTAGATCAGTTATCTGTCATGAATATTAAGTTTGAGGAAGAGATACAAGGACTTTGGTTACTGGGTACCTTATCAAACTCTTGAGAGACTGTCGTATGACTTTTAGTAATTCAACTCGTGAAGGTATTGTCACCTTAGACTTTGTCAGAAATGGCATTTTGAATAAGGAGATGAGAAGAAAAATTCAAGGTTTTTCTTCTTCTTCTTCTCATCCCGAGGCTTTAGTGAGTGAAAGCAGGGGGAGGAGCGAGAATAGAGGTAAAAAAGGTAAGTATAAGAGTCGTAGCAAATCTACCTCATGGCAGAAGAATGTTGAATACCATCATTGTTACAAGATGGGCCATATCAAGAAAAACTATTTTCCACAAAGACGAGAGAAGAAAAATGATGCTAGTAGTAGTGAAAGAAAAGGCTCTGAGAATTATTCTCAAGTCGCAACGGCTACTGATAGACTCATTATTGCGTGCTATGAGAATAATGTCAATTTAGCATGCATCGGTACGAATTAGGTGATTGACAATAGAGCCTCGCTCTATATCACGTCAAAGAAGGAATTCTTTGATTCCTACACACCGGGGGACATTGGCTTATTGAAAATGGGGAATGACGGCCTCGCTAAAATGATAGGTGTAGGAAATGTGTTGTAAGAACCCGACAAATTTCGTAAAATTTAGTTTCACGATAATTAACGTGAATAGTAAATTATCCTATGTTATAATTTATTTACGAGGTTGAAAGACTTGTCTGACGATATAATAGAGAAATAATATAAAACATAGATGAAATGTAACCATAATACGCAAATAAGGAAAAATATGATTTTAATATGAAAAATACCATATTTATATGAAAATGATCTAAACCTAATTTTAGCACTTATTTTTCTTTATGTCAATTCCTACTACACCTAAATTGAATTAATTATCTTCTAATTATCCACTTAAACTATTTTAATTGATTTACTTTCCGATAAATACAAAATCTCTTCTCCTTGAAAATTTCGTACAAATACAAAAAAAAAAAAAAAAAAAAAAAACACTCCTTACTATGCAAGATTAGAGTTAAGCAAGAGAAGAGAAGAAAGAGAAGTTTGAGCAGAAATGGAGAAGCTAGAAAGTGAGGCGAGTATGACGTGGAACTTTCACCGTTATTAATAGAAGGTGATCATTTTGATTAGAAATTTTATGAAAAATTATACACTCTTTGTTAAATTTTGTTAATAATATATGTTGAATTTTCACATGTCTATTTTCTAATTAAATTAATAAATCATGATTTGGAGTTGGGAACCTTAAGATATAAATTAAAACGTGCGGATATATCACTATGTAAAAAACTGATTATAGAGATGACTTTATGGCTTGATATGGAATTACATAGTAGGATTTATAAGTCAAACCTTATATCACTGAAAATGTATAAAAGTCTAATTTTTAGAATAGTTTACAAATGATTGTTTAAAGTTTTATGTAGAGAGTTATGAGGAAATTAGTGAATCAAGGTCAAATTATCTGAACTAGCAGAAAATAAAAACATGAACTCATTAACTACTATTATTTGTAAGGTTTTATGATGAGAACTTTGATTCACTGAAAAGTTTATGAAGTCTAGTTTATCTAGAAGTTTACAGAATAATTTTTGGATTTACCGATTGAAGCATGATGAAAATACTTCACAGCCGCGATACAAAGGTAGATTGCTTATCAATGGTTTCAGTCAGAAGAGGGGGATTGATTATGATGAGATTTTCTCATCAGTTGTGAAAATATCTTCAATCAGAGTTGTCCTGGATTTAGCAGCCAAACTTGATCTCGAGGTCAAGCAGATTGATGTGAAGATAACTTTCCTTCATAGCAGTTTGAAGGAAGAGATATGCATGGAGCAACCAGAGGGTTTCAAGGTCAAAGGAAAGAAGAACTTTGTTTATAGGCTGAAAAACAGCTTGTACCGATTGAAGCAAACACCGAGACAATGATACAAAAAGTTTGAGTTTTTTATGGGGGAGCACGCCTACCAGAAGACTACTTCAGATCACTGTGTGTTCGTGCAGAGGTTCTCAGATGATTTCATCATTTTATTGCATTATGTTGATGACATGTTGATAGTTGTCCAGAATGCTTCCAGAATCTAGAGGTTGAATCGACAACTGAGCAAGTTTTTCTCGATGAAAGATTTGGGGTCAGCTAAGCAGATTCTTGGTATAAGAATCAATAGAGACAGAGAAGCCAGGAGACTGTGTTTGTCCCAGGAGAAGTATATTGAGAAGCTACTTCGTAAGGTCAAGATGGAACAAGCTAAAGTTGTGAGCACTCCTCTTACTACATACTTTAAGCTCAACAAGAAACAATGTCTGTTAAGTGAGAAAGAAAGGAAAGAGATGAAAAAAGTTCCTTATGTATCTGCAGTGGGTAGTTTGATGTATGCAATAGTTTGCATCAGGCCAGACATAGCTCATGCAGTGGGAGTTATCAACAGATATACTTCCAATCCTGGTAGAGAGCATTGGAATGCATTGACGTGGGTTCTGAGATATCTTTGTGGCACTTCTAGTTTGAAACTTTCATTTGGGAGCAATGATACGTTTATCCTTGGTTACACAGATTTAGATATGACAAGGGATGTTAATGGTAGAAAATCTACTTCAAGGTATTTAATCAGTTTTGCTGGGGGAGCTGTTGTTGGGCAGTCGAGACTACAGAGATGTGTTGCTTTGTCAACTACAGAGACAAAGTTCATCGCAACGACAGAGGCGTACAAAGAGTTGCTATGGATGAAGAGTTTCACACGGGAACTTGGTCTTTGTCAGGATCACTATACTTTGCTATGTGAAAATCAAAGTGCTATACACCTTGCGAAAAATTCTACTTTTTATTCAAAGTCTAAGCACATTAATGTGAGGTATCACTGGATATGGGACTCAATAGAGGCGAAGGAGGCGTCGCTCGAGAAGGTTCACACTGACGACAATGATGCAAACATGTTGGCTAAGGCTCTTCTAAAAGAGAAGTTTGAATTCTGTCGGTGCCTTGCCGACATGAATTTCACTTGATTCGTTGTTACTGGGATCTCCTCGATGGGTTGGAGAGGGAGATTTGTTTAACTAGTAGCAATTAATCATTGTCCAGCCCATGTCCCATGTCATATGTGTATTTACCTTCCATGTGTGTGTGTTTTATCTTCAGAAAAAGGGCTATAAGACCAGTAGAGGAGGGACAATGTAACACCCGAGAAATTTGGGAGTTTTGAGATTAATATATAACGTTACGATTTTAAAATAAATCGTGCCAACGGTTATATATTTAAATCTAAGAAAATATTTGATTAATTAAATCAAATAGGACGATGGATTATTTTGGGATGATTTGTTGAACGCGCAAATAAACGTTACGAACGAATAACGTTACATTGTTATAACGTTATATACGTTGCGCGCAAGGACTATCGAATTAATCCCAAAAACAATGAATTATGACTCGGGAGGTCATATTTTCATACACGGAATAAATCAATCGATGCAAATAGATTTTTCGTGGATTTATATTGCGGAATTTGGGTGAATAATGGACTGAACGAGACGTTTCGTGGGACGAAACGTGGGATAAACCCACACTCACCCACCTCTTTTCTTTTCTTCCTCCCTTTCCCTCCACTTCACCCACCCCACTCCCGCACACACCATCACTCCAACCTCCACACCTCCCTGTCGGCCACCATCACCACCATTCTGCCACCACCAACAACTCCCCTGCAGCCGCCATCATCATCTTTGCCATCAACGAGAACATCATCAACAACAACAACATCAAGCAAGATCATCACCGCCACCACCATCACTTGATCATCATCGCACCATCACCACGACGAAGGG
>JAOVYX010018355.1:0-20337 GCA_035668315.1 Drosera spatulata | reverse complement strand
CAACTTCAACCATTCCTTCAATGTCTCGAATACCTCTGATTTCTCTTTCAAGAAATATATCCAGACATAACGGGAGTAATCATCAATAAAGGTCAAAAAAAACTTTTTACCTCCCATTGAAGCATGTGGAGATGGCCCCCATAAATATTAGTGAATATAGTAGAGTGTCCTCTTTGTTCGGTGCATCGCACCTCCAAATAACACTCTCTTCTGCTTGTCGGGAACACAACCCTCGCAAAACCCGTGCTTCTGTGTCTTCAATCCTCTAAGCAAGTCTGTTGAACTCAGAACATCCATCTCCCGATTGGCCATATGCCCAAGCCGCATAAACCACAGCTTCATCTCAGAACTAGCCTCACCATCACGGACGGACATTGAATTTACAATAGCTACAACTCCATCCTGCGTCGCGCCAACCAAATAGTACAATCCAGTATGGAGTCGAGCCTTCATAGTCACCAAACGGTTCTCCTTGACCTCCATGTCCCCATCCTGAGAATGATAGGAACATCCTTCACGATCAAAGGAACCCAAAGAGAAAATTCTGCCTCACAGGTGGAACATATTGAACCATCTTTCAATGTTCGCACAACACTATCCCACATCTGTATACAAACATCTCCCACACCAAAAATCTTACAGACAGCATTGTTACCCATAAGAAATACGCCTCCATTGGACTCAGCAAATGTGGCTAAACACTCCCGATGAGGATAAATGTGAAACGTGTAATCGAAATCCATCACCCACTCTGAAGTAGATGCTATCATAGACTCCACGGCAGAAGTAAGAAGTGCCGAGACTGTCTAGGTCTCGACAATACCAGAGACTGTGAAGCACTGTTCATGAACTGTTCACTGCACTGTTCAGTACTGTTTAAGCACTGTTCCAGCACTGTTTATATGAGGGAAAAATTAATTTTTGTGGAAAAAATACATGAAAACTGACCCACAAAAAATATATCTCAAATCTCAAGCTTAACAACGTTCGTTCCTAAGCCTACGTGGGCGAATACGGTGTAGGAAATAAGGATTGAAACATTCCAAGCTCTGATACCAGTTTGTTACGAACGGGTCTGTTAATTATAAACACAAACAATAACAGGTGCACAAAAATAAATAAGACAAAGATTTTTACGTGGAAACCGTTGCGGGAAAAATCACGGACGGTCGCCGACGACGAAGAATCCATTAGTCAAATGAGCAATACAAAAAGAGTTACACTCAAAATATTGAGAATCTCACAATAAGAGAGATAATAATCCCTCAAATAAACCTCTTAAACCCTCGATGTATTTTTATGTGTATATGTGAATAGTGAGTTTCCCTCATCCTCTCCTTCCCTGCCTTATCTCTTCCTCTCTTCTTCTTCCCAGCACTCTCCCCCTTTCTCTGCACTCTGCCTCTGCCTCTGCCTCTTCTTCTTCTTCTTATAGACACAAGATGCAAGATCCACACGAAACAAACACGGGAAAAACATAGAGCACACACGGAAATTTTACGCGGGAGAAGATTACGCGGATTTGAGGCACACATTTTCAGCAATTATGGTTTGGATTTGCACAGAAATTCTCATAAAGTAAAAAAAAAAAAAAGGGGTTAAAGAAGAACTTGTCATGGTTGATATAATTATTAATTATTTTGACAACTTTGGATCCTGGGCTATTTCTCTCATTGTCTTTTGAGATGAAATCGAAGAGGTTTAGTATGGTATCAAAGTCCAAAAGGCCTAACGACCCAACACTCTACGCCGCATAAATATATGTCCGCGCTTTAAGCCTAAAAGAGACATTCGTGTGAGGGGACATGTTAAGAATACAATTCATATTGAAATTTGGGAGCTCAAAATAATAACATATGTAGATCGTGGGATACTTCTCTCATTGTCAATTGATTTTGATATGGAACCCCTGAGGATTAGTAACCTATAAGTGAGAAACTTGATGTGCCTACGATATTGCTTTGAGATTGAGGCACAAAACAATATTTTCTTTAAATGGATAGAAGTTAGGTACCATTGGTATCATGGTCGTTTGAGTAAGCTTATGATAGGTTGAGGTTGTTTGAACCAATACTCAGGCTCGGGTGGTGCTGAATTTTAAGGCTGTAATGTAGTTATTTTTATGTGCATGGAGCTGAAAGTGGATAGATTTGATTGTTTTTGTTCGTAGTCGTGGTTTTGTTCCTTTTAGATCTCATAAGAACTTTTTACAGGGGTGGTCATCTATCGGGGAAAGTTGAGAAATTTACTGGTTGTGGCTAATCTTTGTTAGTAAGAGAGTAATCTTGGATAATGAAACTAGATTTGGAACGCTCTGTTTATTTTTCTACATGAACTACTCAAATACCATGTTGTACCTTATGAGTTCCTTCATTCGTCCCTCTGGTATTTGCTTTTGCTACGAATCTCGCGTGGTTTGGAGATCTTCTTGAGAGATGACAAGGAAGAAATAGAATGATTTCGGTTCGTAGTCAAGGTTGACAAGTCAAGATTTCCGTAAACGGAAAAGAACTCTTCATGTTTCCGTACGGATAGGTAAGCAGGTTTCCTGAATTGAGAAATTGGGTTCGAGCCATTCTCTTCTCCAAAATTCTAGAGAATTCAGGTTTAACTATGATGAGATCACGAGTGACCGTGTAGATTCTCATGGTTTAAGGATTTATGTTCAATCATATAGCTTAATTTTAATTATGGAGTATAAAATTTAAAGGACGAGTTTTTCTTAAGGTGGAGAGAATGTAACAATCCAAAAATTTAGTAAGTGATTACACACATTAAGCTTTGTTATTAATTAGCTGCTGACAGTTTTATGACTGTACATTGAGATAGAGTTTGAGTTGGGACATTAGTTTTGATCACTAGGTTGATCAAGAGTATAAAGCTAGAACACACAATCTCCATAAAAAAAAAAATTATATCTCATATATTTATGAGATAATTTTTGAAAAATATCACTTGAAAGATTTTATTGTAAAGAGTTAGCATCAATTTTCATAAATTCTCATAAGGTATCACCCCAACCCCACCCCACCCCACCAAAATAAAATAAAATAGGTCTATAAAAAAATAGTACGTCTATTAAAAAAAATAATAAATAAAGTTATCGCCTTGTAAGTCGGTTGGAATCCGACGAAAGCAATTAATACATCCGTCAAAATCGAACCGGAACAAGTAGTACATCCGTTAAAATCCAACCGGAGCAACTAATACATCCGATCGAAACTAGTACGTCTGTTAAAATCCAGTCATAACAACGAGTACGTGTTCCGAAATCTGACCAGAGAAACTAATACGTCCGTCGGAATCCGACCGGAGCAAATAGTACGTCCGTCGGAATTTGACAAGAGCAACTAATATACCGCCAGAATCTGACCGTAGTTACTTACTCATACAAAACCCAATCACGACCGTACAAAGTACAAACCAACAAACACAAATATACACAACTCAAGCTCACCATATCTCATCCCCTTCAACATCATCCTCTTCCATCCCCTGTCCTCTTTCACCACACCCACAACTCCTCCTCCTCCTCCTTCTCATCCTATACTCAAATCTCCTCTATTTCACCTCAATCAAAACTTAAACTCAAATCACAATATTCAAAACACCAATTTGATCAATCATTTCCTGAATCGCTTGTTTTTGTTGGCAGTGGGAAATAAAGTCGGTGATACTTTCTTTGAAATAAATCTCCAAAATGGTACCTCCTGGAATTCTCACTATATTTATTTTGAATTATTAAATAAATAAGGTCTAAGTGCTTATCCTCATGCTTGTTTTTGTTGGCTGTGTCTTCTTCCCATGCTTTCACGGGTCTCTAGTTGTTTTGAGCGTCATGACCCGCTTCAAAATCTTATTTTCTCCGATTCTCATTGAAATTGATAAGGGTTGATATGTGATTGTCTATCTCACTATGTTATTTTTGGCATTGACTTTTGACATCTATATTTATATCCTTATTATATAAAAAAGAAGAGAAAAATTAGAGTTTCCAAGAGTGAAACTCAGTCAGAGAGACCGATCTCAAAAGGAGAAATCTTCATAATCTTACTCTTTGATTAATGAGTTTTCTCTTCTCGTGGGTTTTTTCTTCCTATTGAGGGTTTTTCTCACGCAAATTTGGTGTCATTTTTCATTCTTGTTTATTATCAATTATGCTTGTGAATTGATCGATTGCCTACTATATTATAATTCTGGGATTGTCTCACGTGTTAAATTACAACAAGTGTCATAAGAGCAGGGTTAATTTTTTTTTTTTTATTAAGAGCAAGATGGCCGCCAGAGACAATCAGCCGCAAGAGAACGGCGTCGCACTAGACTCCTTAGCCGAGCCGATGATCGCCACCACCATCCCGAAGATCGGACTCGCCCCAACATCACCAGCCACAGCCGTCAAGATCCGCACCGCCGTCTCGATCTCAACCACCTTGGCTGTTAGATCGATTGTCAAGTGGTATCAGCCGCAGCTTCACCCTCGAGAAAGAGCTCTCACCACCGCAAGCCAGTTTCGACGTCCGCAGCCCCCACGGCGACTGTGCCAAGTCCGTGGAAAACCAGGAATCGGTATTTTTTTTTTTTTTTGGATAATTGGTGTTTTCTGGGGAAAAATTAGATCTAGGGTTTCAAAGATTCGATTTTTCGATCGGGGTTTTTCTAGTTGATTCAAAGAGAATATTTCGAAAGCTAGAATTTTTTATTGATTATCTGGAGTTGAGATAATGGTGAACACGCCTAAGATTAAGATTGAGCCGTTTGATGCGAAGAACAATTTCAGCATTTGACTGTTCAAGGCTAAGTTTATGATTGAGCTGTTTGTGCAATAAGGACTGTTCAAGGCATTGAAAGGACAGAAATCGGCTGATATGAAAGAGAGGACTAGGAGGAATTCGAAGCTAAGGCTGTGTCGCAGGTTAAGTATCAGGTTCTGACTGAGGTCTCACCGAAAAAGGCTTGGGGGAAATTAGAATCTGTGTATATGTGTAGATCGTTGTCAAATAAGTTGTATTTGAAGGCAGATCTGTTCGACCTCAAGTTGAAGGAGGGGACAAATTTGAACGATCATATCGCCGAGTTTAATCGGCTTATGACGTAATTAATTATTTTGGATGCTAAGGTGGATGAGGAGGATCAGGCGTTGATTCTACTAAAGTCTCTTCCGAGTTCATATGCTATCTTGAAGACAACACTACTTGTTGGCAAGGACAAGTTGAGTGCTGAGGAGGTGACTTCTGCAGTTCTTGATATCAACTAGCTGAGCGCTTTTGGGTCCAGTCAAGGGAAAGGGTACTTGGTGAAATCAGAGAACAGAGGTAGAGGTCAGCATAGAAATAAGGGTGGCAAAAGAAAATTGAGATCCAAGTCTCGATCAGGAAAACGAGATCTCTCTCAGGTTGAGTGCTACAAGTGCCATGAGAAAGGACATATGAAAGCTCAATGTCCTCAGAACAAGAACAAGCAAGGGAAGTCCTCAGACTCTGCAAGTGTATCTAAGGGTGTAGATGACAGCGATGGTGATCTCTACGTGACTTCTGGAGTTTGCTGAATCCCATAAAATTGCACTAGCAGCTCGAGGTGATGATATGCGGAACGAGTGGATCATGGATTCCGGGTGCTTGCTCCATATGTGCCAGTTTAGAGATTAGTTTGATACTCTTGACTCCGTGCAATGGAGGATCTGTGGTTATGGGAAATGACACGGATCGTAAGGTGGCTGGGTTAGGTACAGTGAAATTACACGGAAATGACAACGTGGAAGTCGTTGGCTGGCTTTGCATCAAATTTTTGGCGCCGTTGCTGGGGAATCGGTAACGAGTGTCAGTTCAACCAAACTTAAGTTTTCTATTCTAGGTTACAAAAAAAGAAAAAAGAAAAAAAAAATTATATTAAGGACTTAATTGTTTTTAAAATAAACAAAAAAAAAATTATTTCTTGAAAGCAAAAGAAGTTTATATGAATTTTTATGAACTTAAGAAGTGGAAGGATAACTGGATCTAAAGTTAGAAATTAGTCTCGAATTTCGAATCTCCTCAGATCAGAAGCTCTACTCCTTTTTCAGGTTATACACCTTCAACTTCTTCCCCACACGTCCATACAGAAAGAAGTTTCACTCCTATAATTTTTGAAAATCTTGAAATGACAGAAAACAATTAACACAATGCAAATAATGAGGTGCAAAATTGAAATCGAACTCTTCGGGAGTTATCTGCTCCCACAATAGAGGAAGAGCCTCTTTGCATAAA
Organism: Drosera spatulata; assembly: GCA_035668315.1. Taxonomy (NCBI): domain Eukaryota; kingdom Viridiplantae; phylum Streptophyta; class Magnoliopsida; order Caryophyllales; family Droseraceae; genus Drosera; species Drosera spatulata. The sequence goes on along the minus strand of JAOVYX010018355.1, from coordinate 14,095 downwards.
TTTGCCAAATCTGAATGTGCCATTCCAACTAAATTCAGGCCTTCTGAAAAAACTCCCTATTTATAACGGTCTAACTGGTGAAGACTCGCATAGACATTTGAAGGAGTTACATGTAATCTGTGAGTCGACAAAACCTGATGGTATAACGATCGACATAATGAAAGTGTTCGCATTTCCTTTCACCTTATAAGGTTATGCAAAAGACTGGCTATTTGAACAGCCGTCATTATCAATCAATACCTGGGTAGAAAGGCAAAATGATTATCTTGATAAATATTTCTCATCAAGTCGAACAACGAATCTTCGGAAAGAAATTTCTAGGATTAGATAAGAGGTAGGGGGAAACCTTCACGAATATTGGGAGCGTTTAAACGCTTATGTGCAAGTTGTCCACACCATTCGATAGCAGAAAACCTCCTAATTCTGCATTTCAATGAAGGGTTGTTACACGAAGAACGCCACCGAATAAATGTTTCAAGGGGTGGCGCCCTTATGAACAAAACTGCTGCTAAAGTAAGGAGACTGATAGAAATATCTGCCCAAACTTCTCAAGAGTTCAGCCCAAGGGCTGATGCTGATAGAGAGGCAGCTGGAAGCTCGGCAATTGATAAAAAGATTATTGCACTTACTGATTTGTTTTCTAAACTAGTAACTAACACTACTCAATCACAACTTCAACAAGTGAAGGCGTGTGAATTCTGTCAAAGTATAACCCATAAAATGGATGCTTGTTCTTCCTTACAAGAAGATGTAAACGCTGTCATTTTCAAGGACAAGGGACAACACCGTGGAACAATATGCCTGATCTACCTTGAAGGAACGATCCAAACTTCAGATGGGGAACATAAAACAATGCTTAGAATATTCCCTAACAACAAAAATTCCCTCCATGATTCTGTCAGGGACAGTAGTAGCAACAACAACAATAGCACTTCAATGCTAATAACAATAATCAAGGATTATCAAGTGGAATGTCACTTGAAGAGATGGTTAAGCAAATGGCTATAACACAAATACAAATGCAAAAGGATGCTAAAGGAACCAAGACTGACATTCAGAGCATCCAAAACCAAATGAGCCAATTAACTTCTGATATGAGCTAGTTGAAAGCTCAGATCAACAACAAACTCCCTTCTTAGCCTATAAATTCCAGAGAAACTGCAAACGCAATAACTCTGAGAAGTGGAAGAGAGTTAACAGGAATTTATGAAAATCCTCACGAATTGAAGATGAACTGGAAGTTCACAAAGATAAGGAGGAGGGGGTAACTGAAGTACCTCAAACCCCTAAACAACAAGAAGAAACAAGGATATCTGCTCCGAAAGAAAGAAGAATTATTTTCAATGCTCCTTTTCCTAACCGTTTGACAAAGGATAAGAAAGTAGAAGCGAAAAAGGACATATTTGAACTTTTCAAGAAAGTCAAAGTAAATATTCCCTTTTTGGAAGCAATCAAACAAGTTCCAAGATATGCCAAATTCTTAAAGGAACTTTACACCAACAAACGAAAATTACAGGGTCATGAACGAGTCATGGTAAGCGAGAATGTTTCAGCTATTTTACAGAAAAAACTACCGTAAAAACAAAAGGACCCTGGAATGTTTACCATATCATGCACGATAGGAAGTGTGCAAATTGCAGGCTTTATGATATATCTTGGAGCGTCCATCAAAGTGATGCCCTTATCAATTTTTCAATCCTTGAATTTAGGACCTTTGGGGTTGTAATTCAGCTTGCTGATAGGTCCGTGACACATCCTGTTAGAGTGATAGAAGATGTCCTTGTGAAAGTTAATGATCTTATCTTTCCGACAGACTTTTACATCATAAAGACTGAAGATGGTTAAAACCATTCAACTCATGCCCCAATTTTATTAGGGAGATCATTCATATGGACAGCTAACTTAAAATAGATGCTAACACTAGAAGCTGTCTATGGAATTTGATGGAGAGATAATTGAATTTAATATTTTTGAGGCTATGACACATCCAAGCGATCAAGTATTTGTTGTGGGTTCGGTTAGCACCTCCATGTCCCTTGAAGAAGAATTATTTGGTGCAGATGAGCTGACCTTTATGGAAACCATCAAGAAAATTGAGATTGATCAAGAATTTGATGAAAGCAATTATGATCATGACTTATCTTTCCTTGAAGATCAATTACAAGGGCAAGAACATGTCAAAATGCTTGAATTGCCGCAAGATCATGAAAAGATCAAGCCATCAATTGAAACACCACTAGCATTAGAGCTAAAACCATTGCAAGCTCAATTGAAATATGCTTATCTGGGTGATGATAACAAGTTATCGATTATTATTTCAAGTCAACTGACAGATAAGCAAAAGAAAGCTCTGGTAGATGTACTAAAAAGGCACAAAATGACCATTGGATAGACCCTTGCTGACATTAAAGGAATCAGTCCTGCTACTTGCATGCATAGAATTTTATTAGAGGACAATTCTAAACTATCTAGAGAACCTCAAAGAAGATTGAATCCTCTAATGATGGAGGTGGTTAAAAATGAAATTTTGAAATTCCTCGATGCTGGAGTAATTTATCCAATCATGGACAACCGATAGGTAAGTCCGATACACGTTGTGCCTAAGAAGTCGGGCTTAACAGTTATTGAGAAGGGCAATGGAGAAACTATTACAACAAGAGTGCAAAGTGGTTGGAGAGCCTGTATTGATTATCGCAAATTAAATTCCGCCACGAGAAACGATCATTTCCCGCTACCTTTCACGAATCAAATTCTAGAAAGGTTAGCAGCTCTTTCTCATTACTATTTCCTCGATGGATATTCAAGGTATAACCAAATTATAATAGCCCCTGAAGACCAAGAGAAAACAACATTTACTTGTCCCTTCGGAACCTATGCTTACAGGCGTATACCCTTTGGCTTATGCAATGCACCTGCAACGTTCCAGAGGTGTGTAATGTTTATATTTTCTTATTATATATCAGAAACAATAGAGGTCTTCATGGACGATTTTTCAGTCTATGGGAATTCTTTCGACCATTGCCTGAAAAATCTAGAAAAAGTTTTTAAAAGATGTGTAGAAACCAACCTCGTTCTAAACTACAAGAAATGCCATTTTATGGTGGAAAGAGGTTTAGTCTTGGGACACGTTGTCTCCACGAAGGGATTAGAAGTAGACAAGGCTAAAGTTGAAGTTATCAAATCTCTACCTTATCCCTCAAGCGTTCGAGAAATACGTGCATTCCTTGGACATTCAGGCTTCTACAGATGGTTTATTAAAGATTTTTTCAAGATTGTAGATCCCCTGAATAAACTGTTAAAAAACCTGAATCAGATGCCTTTCCTCTGAAACATCAACCACTTTGTAATAAGCTAGGGTTTGGGATAAAGTCACCGGATGATTCGCCGAGAAATCTGAGTTCAAGAGCATTTGTTTGCTCTTGTCCTTGTTTCTCGACGAACCTACTGTGAACTTTGAAGTCACCACCACCTAGAACCTGTTTGGTACAAGAGGGGTTCTAACTCTTGTATTTTGATTGTAATTTCTTGCTTTATTTCATGGAAAAAGGTTCTCGTAAAAACCAAAGATACTGAATTTACATTCAATAAGGAATGTAAAGAAGCTTTCGAGATACTAAAAGAAAAATTGATTTCAACTACTATTATTCAACCTCCGGATTGGAATTATCCGTTCGAGATCATGTGTTATGCGAGTGACCGAGCCATAGGTGCTGTGCTTGGACAGAAAGTGGATAAGGCTCCACATGTAATTTATTATGCATCAAAAACCCTTGATGAAGGTAAAGTCAATTGCACGACTACTGAAAGAATGCTTTACTCAATTATTTTTGTCCTTGAAAAATTCTGTTCCTATTTATTAGGGGCTAAAGTAATTGTGTTTTCTGACCATGCTACATTAAAATATTTTCTGAAGAAGAAGGAATCAAAATTGAGATTATTGAGATGGATTCTTCTCCTTGAGGAATTTGATATTGAGATCAGAGACAACAAGGGTGCATAAAATCATTTCGTCGATCACTTATCAAGAATAATGAATCAGGATGAGTTAATAAGAATATCAGAATCATTTCCCGATGAGCATTTATATCATCTTCACGGTTATGCACCTTGGTACGCTGACCTTGTAAATTTTTCTGGTGACCGGAAAATTATCGAGTGATCTTCCAAGGCATCAAAAGAGAAGATTAAAAGTGATGCAAAGTATTACTCGTGGGAAGATTCGATTCTACTTAAATTCTGTGCTGATGGAGTTATAAGAAGATGCATTCCTGATCATGAGATTAAGTCAGTGCTGAAGCACTGCCACTCTTATGATTGTGGAGGTCATTTTAGAGTGAGACGAACAACTCACAAGATTTTGTCGTGTGGATTTAAATAAAGATGTCTATGAATATGTAAAGAGCTGTGAACAATGTCAAAAGATTGGCAATATATCTAAGAGAGATGAAATGCCTCAAAAATATGTGATGTTTTGTGAAATTTTTGACATTTAGGGTATTGACTTTATGGGACCATTTCCAAACTCTAAAGGTCATTTGTATATATGGCTACCAGTTGATTATGTCCCGAAATGGGTAGAGGCCATACCCACACGAATTGATACTGCTAAGGTGGTGGTCGAGTTTGTTAAACGTTTTATTTTTAACAGATTTGGCGTACCCAGAGTCGTGATAAGCGACCGGGGAACCCACTTTTGCAACAAGGTTATGGACGCCCAATTTAAGAAATATCACGTTACTCACACGACCTCAACGGCCTATCATCCACAAACGAGCGGACAAGCTGAAGTGTCCAATCGTGAAATCAAAAGGATACTGGAAAAAATTGTCAATCCAAAGAGGAAGGATTGGACTGATAAACTTAATGGTGTATGGAAAAACATGTCACCTACTAGTGAAAATTGAACATAAGACATGATGGGCAATTAAAGAGCTCAATTTGAAACACGAAGACTGCGTGAATACGAGGAAGCTCCAAATCTCGGAACTAGATGAGATTCGTCATGATGCATATGAAAATGTTGTTTTATACAAAGAAAAATTTAGCAGACTTCATGATGAGAAAATTTCGCATAAAAACTTTAAGGAAGGACATAAAGTTTTACTTTATAATTCTACCCTAAGGTTATTTCCCAGGAAATTAAAATCGAAATGGGAAGGAGCGTTCATTGTCAGAAAGGTCTATAATCCTGGAGCTGTAAAAATTCAAAGCGAAGACACGTTGAAGATTTTTAAAGTTAAAATCACCGATTGAAACGTTACTTCGAACTTCAAGATTCGATGTGGTTTGATGAAATTCCCTTGGAAATGGAGAACTACGTTTCAAAGAAATAATTTAAAGTCATGGCTGTCGAGCCAACGACATTAAACAAAGACTCTTCTTTGGAGGCAACCCATGTTTAGGTTTCTTTTGAAGTTCGCATTTATTTTAATTTATTTCTGACGACCGTAAAAATCTTAAACTGATATACGACATTAAACCCTGCTTATCGATGATAGGATAAATGTAAAATTGCCTTTAGAAGGAGAGAAGGATTACTAAAAGTCAATTAGGTCAGTTCTTGAAGGAAAAAAAATCGTCCATGCCGAAAATTCTAGGTCGCGGGCACGAATAAAGTGTTCGTGGGTGCGACAGATGGCGTCGCGGGCACAACTGAAGTGGTCACGGGCGCGACAGGATCCAGTCGCGGTCGCGACGAAGCCGAACGTTGATATAAGCAGCCTATAGCCTCATTTTTCATTTCTCATTCAACCCCGGCCGCGCCCTCTCCATTTTCCTCGTATATCATCTTCTCAAATACTCAATCAACTCGTTCAATCAAGTACTCCACATATTCGCATCGACGAGGGGAATCCGTTGATTGTACGCACGCATCTTGAAACGTCCCGGATTGTGCGTTATTTGAGGTTTTTCGTTGAGAAAACCTAGGTATGAATCCGTAATTTCAACTCCAAATTCAACAATCTTATAGTCTAAATTGATCTACTCATTGTGTAGAATATGAATTCATAGCTAGATTGTTGAATTTCACCCTGAATTTGACAAAAATTTATGTGAATTGGTGTAGGGCTTTATACAAAATGCCTTGTTCCAAACATCCATCATTTAGATCTGGTGAGAGCACTTCGTCCGCAGCTAAGCGAGTCTTAGTCCCTTGTCTGCATGATGCTATTGTTATTCCGGAAGAGTATGAGGACCGCCATGGAGCGATTTCTCGCAGGGCTATTCGCCAGACTAGATTTCTCACAGGGCTATTTGCCAGACTAGATTTCTCCATTCTATTGATTTAGCCATACTCGGCTTATGGACTGAGATCCTGCATGCCGTTACACATCTGGGTTGGGATCACACTTTCTTGACTGGATGGCCAACGCACCCATCCCTTGTCCACGAGATCTTGAGTACTTGGACGAGCATTGTTAGCCAGGCTCCAGATGATGATCCGGTTGAGGAGTACGTCTCGTTCCAGTTAGGGAACGAGATGAGATGCCAAAACTTGATCGAGTTTTGCAAGACATATCATCTACATCCGGACCGCTAGCAGGAGTACGAGAGGGGCTATGTGCCATATCTACAGGCACTATAGCAGGAGCTGACATTGACTGGGGGATACAACCCCTACAGCAGCAAGAGTTCTGCTCTCCGGAACCTTATTCTACGTATTTTACACTGATTCCTTACTTTCACACTACTGGCTACCAAGAGTAGCCAAGGTGCTGTTCCTCAGAAGGAGTTTGGTTTCTTCTTTGTGCTGCTGCACATTTTAGTATCTCCACAGCAGTATCCGTACCTTAGTACCGGATACTTGCTGGTGGAGAAGATCGAGTCGATAGCTCCAGACAGTCCTCGAGCTCTGATTCTCATAGGTGGGTTACTTACCCCACTGGTTACACACTTTGGCTTTGACATGACATCAGTTGCAGCCCTTTCTGGGCCGACTTATGGACCCTTCGGTATCAACAGTCTGATATGGATTGGTGTGATATCTGTCGATCGGGGTATCTACTATCTTACTACGAGAGCTGGTGAGGAGCCTCAACGCCTTCCACTGCCATCTGCTTCTCTCTGATTATCTGATCGGAGAAATTGGGGCTTTCAACTAGCCGTCGCAGAGGATGATGATCAGGACTCTGAGGGTGACACAGCCATGGGTGAGCCTCAGCATCATAAGTCACCCATTCATATCAGTCTCATTCTCATCATTCTGCACCCGCTGTACCTGAGCAGATCCCTGCCCCGCCTATGGACTGGTACACTGTTTATCAGTCTCTACATCGAAAGGTCGCTGACCTACGCGCTGATGTGACTACACGCTTAGACACTACGCGACAGAGTTAGGAAGACTTTTAGCGCCGTATCTTCGATTATTTAGATAGCATATTTCCACCACCGCCTCCTCCTATGTGATTTTCCTTAACTAGCCAGTCTAGTTTCATGAGTCTGTATTTTTATTGAGACTGTACTTTGTCTTAACTAAGGGGAGGTTGGTCATTCCTAGACATTTGCTTATGTATATGTTTTGAGTCCGGTGTACTTTTTCTTTTCAGAGATGTGTGTATCATTATGTTTTTTGCACTCTCATTCTATTTTTATTAACTTAATTCCCTTAATACCCGTACTTTATGTTTAAAAGAACATAAGTAATGAATTTATTTTCACGTGATCATCATCTTTCATTCCTTCATGACTTAATTATGCTTCTATGTATGTTTTCTTTTGTCTTCTTACTTAATTATGAGCGTGAGAGAGTGAGAGGGATTATTTTTTACTATCAAGTTGTGTTTTGTCAGATGTTGAACACTAACTTGCCAAGTGAAAGAGAAATCAGCGTAGTAAGTGTAGATAGATGGATCGAGGACATGGACGAGCAGATTCTTGACATGAACAACCCCATGGTGGCTCCTACACCTTGCAGTTTCAACATCTTGAAGGGTCACATAGCTGAGTTTAAAGAAAACCAAAAGCTGATGATGGAAATGCTCCAAGAGATGAAGCTTGCACAAGAGTCCACAGCAGGTGAGGTCAAAGCGGGATGAATGGCATGATTCGCGATATATGAAACTGGTTCAGAAACTTTGGTTCTTTATCGGGTAAACCTTAGCTAACAGGTATTCTTTTGTCCTTTGTACTTTATTTTTATTTTTACATTGAGGACAATGTAATGCTTTAGCTTAGGGGAATTTTTAAGGTTGATGAGTTATTTATTTGGAGTCTTTATTAGAGTCATAAAAATTTTTGAAAAAGAAAAAAAAAACTTGTTTTTAAATCTATGGCTTGAGCAAGGTAAAATGATGATTTATGCCATAACAAATGTTATACTAATACAAGTAGTTTGAATATTGTCTCTAAGGAAGTTCTCAATCTTTACTAACATCATTCTAGTATATTCCTATGAGATGACCTTTTTCATGTGTAGATAGCGCTTAAGTGGTGACTTGAGCCGTAGGTAGACACTTAAAGAAAAAAAACCTTCATGATCCCCTTTTATGCCATCTTTTCATTTATACACCACTTATGTGGGAACATGGAGTGGTTTCTGAAAAAGCTTTTGAATTTATGTTTATTAAATGATCATTTTTTCATGGTAACCCTCATGCTGTTTTTGGTTACTGGAGAATGCTCTAGACCTACTCAGAAAAGAAAGAAAAAAAAAAGAAGAAGAAGAAGTAAAAGAAAAGATTCGCAAAGCAATATTTTAAGGTGCTTTGTCCCTTACCTTGGTAATCAAAATTATCATTTACGGATAAAAAGGGGGACGTAGTATTTGATAATATGAGCTTGAAAAAAACGAAAGATACATATCCAGTAGGAAATTTAGACCTCCTTTGAGACCTTGGTGGTTTTGGGAATGATCCTATATAAGGAAGCAACGGGGTGGAAAAAAATGAATTCTGAATTGAGTTTTCGAAATGTTTTGTTTTGCTACATCTTAGGAATCTGCTAGGTGTGAAGGACCATGAAAGTGAATGATTTAAGGGATGGCTAAATGTGATGTGAATAGAGATTAAGGATGACTTTGTGATGAATATTCCTTCGACATTTGTTTTGTGTTGTTAATTTTAGGCAATCTGATTACTTTGATGCACGAGCTATAGAATTTTTGAGTATTGTTGTTTTTTTTCCTTCATTTCACATTTCTTTCTTTGTTTTGAGTCTAAACTTTACTAAGGTTTAGCTTAGAGGAATTTGATGTGTGCATAAACACACATCTTTTCTTTATTCTAAATGTTTGTTTTATTTATCTTGTGTTGTCTATTTTATGTTTAGAGCGTCTCTTTGTCTTAGAATGTTGGTACTGCTGTATTTTTATGTTTTTGACAGATTGGCGCGAAGTTTGGAGCAAAAAAATGAAGAAGTCATGAGCTCAAAAACTGGAATTTCACAATTTATCGTCGTTTTCACGTGCTTCGAGAGTTAATACAGCAAAGTTTCACATCGATAAGCTAGATTAGCATGTTTAGATGTGATGTGTAAGTTTCTAAAATTTTTGAACGTCATCTTGTAGTTTTTGTATTAGTTTTAAGGTTGTACAGCACACAGTCGCGGCCACTACAGCTGGTCGCCGACAGGCCACACTGGCACAGGCGCGACAAGGTCAATTCAGCAAAATTACGTGTTTCTTATGTGTCACAGGCGTGACTTCCAGGGTCACGGCCGCGACGTTATCCCTGATGCAAAACACATGTTTTCAGCCATCGGATCGATCTGGTCTCGACCTAAGCCTATAAATACGTGCCCTAGGGTTCTTCTAATCAGCATACAGAAGGGAGAGAGCTTAGGAACAGCGGAGACGACCAGAGGAGGTGAAGACGCAAAGAGGAGAAGCCTTTGAGGGTATTTCAAGGAGATTTGATCCACAAACGCATTGTATAGCATAGGACATAAGTTTGAGATGCGTTGAGCGCTGTAAAACCTTCGTTCTCAGTTACTTTAACTCTGTAAAATCTTTGTTTTCATTGCTATGTTTCATTCCATGCTTTGTTTGATGCATGCGTGTGAGTAGTTCATAAGTAGAGATGTGTTGATGACCTTAGATCATGAGATGATGCGTATATGATTAAAACCAGAGATGTTAATGATGAATATGTTGCTTGAAACCTATTAGAATTATCATATAATATATGTTTATTAGATTGATCACCTAATATACATAGTTTAGAGCCATAAATCGTGCTAAGTGGTTTTAGTTAGTAGCAGATTGATATAATATGATTTAAGCTAATTGTCATATACAATCAATGGTTTCATATGCATGTAGCATGATTAGTTTAACCTAATTGCTATGATTGTTACGAATGGTAGTTCAATGTTATGATTCAACTCTTTTGATTAAATCCTGTTTGAGCTAATTGAAATGGTTTTAATCTATTGAATTAGTTTAACTATCCGAGGTAATTGGAAGTTAGAAGGTAAGGAACGTAGTGAGTTAAGCCAAATTCATTACAGCCATTCCATGTTAAGCATTACATCTAAATTCAGAAACATCCGTGATTGATTTAAGTGACGCAAAATAATTCAACCATCATCCCTACATTTTTCCCAACTTAAGTAAACTACTCTATATGTTAGCTCTATTTTATCTTCTTTCAATCTAGTTCATTTAGTTTTAGGTTATTCCTTTTAAACAGTTTAAACACCCCCCCCACCCCCCACAAATTCTATTTTTAATCTTACCCCTTCCTTAGGATTGAAATTATTTCAAGTTGTGTTTAGGTAGGCATTCGTCATTCCCTGTGGGATCGACCCCTGCTTCCATATCTATTAGTATTTTTCGCGGGATAAAAATAAATTTGCACGTTTTACGACGAACGTAGAAGTCGCCATAATTACACCCTTGGCTGGCTTTGCATCTTGCTCAAAGGTGTCAAGTCTTGTGATTTGGACTTCTATAAGTTTTGTGTGTATGGAAAGTAGAAGCGAGTGAGCTTTAAGGCTGGATCTCATACTAGCAAGGGTGTGCACGATTATGTACATTCTGATGTCTGGGGGCCTATCAGAGATGTCTCGAACGGTGGAGCTCTGTATTTTGTCACCTTCTTTGATGACTACTCAAGAAGGTTTGGGTTTTCTTCATGAAACTTAAATCAAAGGTATTTGGCATCTTCAAGCAGTGGAAAGCTCGAGTTGACACTCAGACTGGAAAGAAGCTGAAATACTTCAGATCAGACAATGGGATAGAACACAAGGATGATCAGTTTATGCAATTCTGCAAGGATGAAGGAAACACGAGGCATTTCACAGTGGGAAGAATTCCAGAGCATAACGGGGTGGCTGAGAGGATGAACAGAACATTGTTGGAGAGAGCGCATTGTATGAGGTTGAACATGAATTTGCCTAAAAGTTTCTGGGTTGAGACAGTTAATACTGCTTGTTTTCTCATTAATTGGAGTCCTTCAGCAGCCATTGAGCACAGAGTTCCAGAAGAGGTATGGTCAGGAAAATCTGTTGATTATTCTATGTTGAGAATATTTGGTTGTCCTGCCTATGTCCATATACAGAGTTCTGAGAGGTCTAAGATAGATGCAAGGTTCAAGAAATACACCTTTCTTGGATATGAAGACGGTGTAAAGGGTTACAGGTTATGGGATTCTATAGCAAAGAAAAAGGTGATAAGGAGGGATGTGATTTTTGATGAGAATCACATGGTGAAGCAAAAGGAAGGAGTTGACGATGCGAGGGAGAAATCAGTTCAGATGGAGCTTCCTAAAGTGTCAGAAGAGTAGGTTTCAAATCAACATCATCAGAGTTCTAGTGATTCTTACGAAATGGAGCACAACAGGGAACAGAAAACTGCAATTGTTCCAGTACAGCAGCAGATGTCCTACAGTATTACCTTGGGTAAAGGAAAGCGGAATTTAAAGACGCCTGAGAGATATGGTTTCGAGGAGATGATAGCTTTTGCTTTGGTGGTTGGTGAAAGTGAATCAGGCAGTTACTCTGAAGCTGTCAAGACTGATGATCGCGATAAGTGACTGACAGCTATGGTAGAGGAGATTGAGTCACTTAGAAAGAATAAGACTTGGGAGTCAGCGACACTTCCAGAGGGCTCGAAACCACTTGGCTATAAGTGGGTGCTCAGAATCAACGAGGGAGGTAAATACAAAGCTCGGTTAGTAGGCAAGGGATACTCTCAAAAAGAGGGAGTAGAACTACAATGAAATTTTCTCTCCAGTTGTGAAGCACACCTCAATTATACTGATTCTCGCAATGGTAGCAACATGTGATATGGAGCTAGAATAGATAGATGTGAAGACAGCATTTCTTCATGGGTATCTTGAGGAGACCATCTACATGGTTCAACTTAAGGGATTTATAGAACTGGGAAAAGAAGGGTTGGTCTGTAGATTGAAGAGATCGTTGTACGGCCTAAAGCAGTTACCTAGGCAGTGGTACAAGCGGTTTGACAGGTTCATGGTGACGCATAGGTACTCTCGAAGTGAGTATGATCCTTGTGTCTATTACCGTTTTTATGGTGATGGTTCTGTTTTGTTGCTTAGCTTATATGTGGATGATATGCTCATTGCTGCTAAGAGCAAGAAGGATATTCTTCAGTTGAAGGAGATGTTAAGCAAGGAGTTTGAGACGAAGGATCTTGGTGCTGCAAAGAAGATCCTTGGTATGGAGATTAGAAGAAATAGAGCAACAAAGAAATTGTGGTTGACTCAATAGGGTTACGTTGAAATGGTTTGGAAATGTTTAATATGAGAGATGCGAAACCTGTTTCTACTCCTTTAGGTGCACAACTCAAGTTGTCTGCTCAGAAATGCCTAGACTCAGAAGAAGAGGTGGAGCGCATGTCTCTTGTACGGTATGCGAATGTGGTTGGGTGCCTAATGTATGCTAATGTATGCCTAAATGTGGTTGGTGTAGTCAGCAGGTATATGGCGACTCTAGGTAGAGAGCATTGGCATGCTGTGAAGTGGATCTTTCAATACTTGGCAGGGACTACAGATTATGACATCTTGTTTGATGGACACAGTGCAAGGAGTGATGTGGTTGGGATGGTTGATGTCGATTATGCCGGTGACTTGGATTCCAGAAGGTCTACGAGTGGGTATGTTTTTATTTTCTATGGTGGACCTGTGAGCTGGAGATTTGTGTTGTAGGATATGGTTGCGTTGTCTACCACAGAAGCATAGTATATGGCATTAACAGAGGGTGGAAAAGAGGCATTGTGATTGAAGTATCTGGTTGAGAAACTTGGGCTCAAGCAGGACAAAGGTGTTCGCATATTATGTGGTAGTCAGAGTGCGATCTACTTGGCAAGAAATCAGGTGTACCATGCTTGGATGAAGCATATCGATATTCGTTATCACAAAATTAGAGAATGGTTGAATTTCAGGGCTGTAGATCTATAGAAAGTTCACACAAAGAAGAATGCGACGGATATGCTTGCCAAGATAGTTCCCAAGATCAAGATTGAGCATTGCTTAGACTTGATCAAAGTTTCTTCATGCTGAGTTTATGGTGGTGTATCCCCGCCACGCGAAGGGGGATGCCGGGGCGTGCCAGACTATGGCACGAAGATTCGCTAGGGACTTGTTCTTGTGTGGATCGTGGTTGGTATGAATCATAAAGTAAATGCCAAAGATGGAGATTGTTATTTTTGGCATTGACTTTTGACCTCTCTATATATATATCTTTATTGTGTAAAAAAAAGAAGAGAAAAAATTAGGGTTTTCAAAAGCGATACTCAGTCAGAGAGAACGATCTCAAAAAGAGAAATCATTGTAATCTAACTTCTTGATTAGTGAGTTTTCTCTTTCCGTGAGTTTTTTCTTCCCCTTGAAGATTTTTCCCACGTAAATTTTTTCTCATTTTTCATTCTTGTTTATTATCGATTGCGCTTTTGAATTGATCGATTGTCGGATGGATTATAATTCTAGGATTGTCTCGGATGTTAAATCGCAACACACTTTGTTCAATTCCCCTTTTCCCTTGAGGAAACAAATTGGTGCTGATTGTTCATCATTATTTTGGTATCATCATCATCGCTGTCGACAGAAGGATGGCCATGTTCTGTACTTGAGTAACCATAGAGTTGCAAGGATGAAATTTGAAGTTGAGATCATTGGTGCTCTGACCATGAAGAGAG
>JAOVYX010018354.1:0-20339 GCA_035668315.1 Drosera spatulata | reverse complement strand
GTCTGATCGATCGAATGTTTTGTGCAGTATGTGCACCATCTACAAAGGAAGTATACTATTGGTTCTTTCAACCTGTTAGGTCATACTGCTCCCGTTCAAGCTGTGTCCCTCTTAATAGTTGGACCGTTTCTGGATCAATTGCTCACAAAGAAGAAAGTCTATGCTTACGATTATACTTTAACTTCTGTGGTGAGTATCCATCTTGAGTCAGTCTGGTAGCTATTATTGTTACCACATCTGCACCACATGACATGTTTTCAGAGTTCAGATCTCCAGTAGACTCATAGTTCTGTTGCATTTTCGCTATAGCAGAAATCTTCTACATAGACTACACATCTTAACCGTATTTCAGTTGCTATCTAGCTATACCAGTGAGTATTGATCACTCAAGTCACGGTACAGATTCATCATTTTTGTTCATGAAATGAACAAGTTGTAAAATAGTTTTATCATCGCACTTAGGGATTTGTATGTGGATTATATTCTTTTTAAGGCAAAAGATACATTCCGCATCAGTTATTATTCCATTAGAGCGATCATGTTGTAAAAGAGGAATAGGCGAATGTGACTTAGATGCATTGTTTCGCATAGGAGGATTAGGGGGGAAAAACGAAAAGTTTCATCATCAAGTTGGAGGATGTGCATGGAACTTGTGGATCTGAACTGTAACTTTAACTAGAGATTATGTGGACAACTTTGGTAGGAAAATACTCCAAATGACAGTTAAGTTGCGTTCTGGAAGAACAGGGTATGAGACCGAAATTGATGTCCTATCATTAGTTGTCATTCTTATCTGGGTTTGGATCCAGCTGTTTTGCATAGTGGTTTTGCAAGCCAAGCTTGAATGCTTGCTTGATCAAATTGTCATTTTGCTAGTAGTCTCTACTTTTTGTTTATCATGCAAAATTTACCCTAAGGGAGTGGAGTAACTTCAGTGTACCATTGACATAATTTTTTCTAATGGTTCATTTTGATAGGCATGGCATGTTGCAATTGTGCTCAAACATTGACATAGTTTTTACTCATGTGATTTTCTGCATGCATACATTACATAACTTAGCAAATAGATTGGTTCTTGACGGAGTGTGATCTATGTTTAAGTGTTCATATGAAAGCTTATTTAACGCTAGAATTCTGAGTCGATGTATGTGTACAGTAGAGTTGAAATTTTGTAATTTCAAGTGAAAGGAGATGGGCAGGTCTTGACTCTCGAGGGAACGCCTTAAAAGTTGAAGCTTGATAAATCCCCTGAGGCTCATTTGTTTTGCTTCGAAACAGGCATTTCTTCAAAAATCATCTTTTAGCGTCTTTTCATCCCTATAAAATGGTCTTGGGCTAGTATTGTGCTAATTTGCTCTTTCTTTTTTCTTTTTTTTAAAAGAATTTGCTCTTTCTTTGTTGTGCAGTTCTTTATAGTTCTGTCCTGCATCATCGCGATAGGCACCAACCTCAGCCAGTTCATTTGCATTGGCCGCTTCTCAGCTGTGACCTTCCAAGTCCTAGGTCACATGAAGACCATCCTCGTCTTGACCTTAGGCTTCCTCTTCTTTGGCAGGGAAGGTCTTAGCCTCCAAGTCATCATGGGCATGGCCATCGCCATAATGGGGATGATCTGGTACGGGAACGCCTCGTCCAAGCCTGGAGGGAAAGAACGCTGGACCCCAACACCGCCAGTTTCAAATGGCAAGACGGAGGATGAAACTGATCTGTTGCTACATGCTGACGATCCCAATGAAAAAGTATAGACTCTTACGCCAATTACAAAGCTCCGCAGACAACATGGGAACGTGACGAGGTTGGACCAAAAGAGTACACGGCTTACAAGTTACAAAACTCTTCTGATTCAGATATACCATTTGCTTATCTTCTCTGCCACTCTCTTTTGTTGAGACTAATTTGTGTTGTATGCTTTGTACAAGACGATGATATGAAGTTTTTGTTTGGCTTCCGATAATAAAATTAGGCTGGAAAAAATATCTGAGTTTGGGCACATACTGTGGTGCATTGTTAGTTCGATTATCTCGGACGCAGAAATGCATTTGCCAGAAGTTTTATCATAGTGATTGATGCACTCCTCGCGATGGTAAGGCTACCCATGGTGCTACATGGGAGAAAAACTGCAAGACAGAATAGATGACGTCTAGTGAGTTGATTATGCTTCCTGCGTTTTATGTTGTGGACGATGCTGTTTATCTTGGAAACATGAGGCCAGATATTCTGAAACTTTCTTATGATCTCACGATAAGAACATTCTGATGCAGAGCACTCCTTGATCCAAGTGATACTCTTCTTGCGGAAAAATTGTTGTAACTTTTTATCACAAACATTACTATTCAAGACCTGAAATCCCGCATCATTTCTCCGGCTACACAACAAACTTTATAGGTTACACTTGCCCAAGTTTATAAGTTCGGACCATCACTGACGGTGTATACCGATACAATCCACAAAATTTTCTTTTTGTGGTTGTGATGGTGCAGTCCACACCAGCCACCCACCCATGATTCGATCACACCAACCCACCAAATACTCTAATGTATCAGCCACTGCCCATATCTCGTTTTTCCACTGTTATCACTCCATTTTTGTCCATTTTATTTTTGTTTTGTTTTGCCGAGCTCAAAGCCAAAACGCCAATGAAACAACATTAAACTTGCAAAAACACCATCTTTGAGAGTCCTCAACATTACCCACATCGGAGAAGTGGAGTTTCAAGTTTCAGGCAAAGTTCCCCCACTAATCAGAGTCGGATCAGAGGTACCCATCAACCCATTTTGTTACTATTTGGTTTGGTTCATTGAAATTTTGGGAATTTGGGTGTTGAATTGTAATGGGTATGTCTTGGATTTGCTAGAGATTGTGTTATGTTGATGGGTTTCTGATTGTTTTTGGTACCATTTAGGGTTCATCTATGGTTTGGGGTTTGATGAAATGAAATGTTTGGGTTCAAAGTTATTTGATATTTAAATGGTTCAACGAGGACAACCACCCAGGTAATCTCTGTCATCGACATGGTCTGGGATATTCGAATGGTCCCAGATGGGTAATTGTGTGTGTTCGTGTGAGGGAATATGCTTGAAGGGTGTGACATTGGGATCTTCTTTATTTGTTTGGGCTTTTGGGAGTTTATAGGTTGGAATTATGGGGGTAGAATGAGATGGATCGTATTGTGATTGGAGTAATCATGGGAGATGTTAAATGATTCGTTGGCGAGGTGTTGGTCTCGAATCGCGCATTGATGTGATTCTAATGTAGGGTTACGGAATTTCGTGATGCTAATGAGAAAAAAAATTTGATTGATGCGGAGAATTGGCTAGGCCAAGGTGGAGGCAAGGTTGGTCCTTGCGGCATTGTTGATGATAATAGCTTCATCATGAGAGAAAATGGCATTATGTTACAGTGGAGTTGACATAGGTCATTAGGCAAGGCAAATAGCTTAACCATGAAATCAAATAGCAAATGCCTGTCTTTAACAGAAATGGCTTCTCGGAATGGATCTTGTTTCGAGTTAGGATATAAGGCGGCAACAACCTTGCCTACCTAGGTCATTTCACTCATCAAGTAGTGTGTGGATGACTAACTCTAGCATTGTTGCTGATCCACATGTATCAGCTATTCTGTACAAGATTCAACATTTCATTGTTATTATTATTGTGATGGATGTCTTCTGGAGCTTCATTGTTTTGGTGAAAGAAAATGCAGAATTGAACTTTTTTGATGGAAGAATAATTTCAGATCAAGTTAAGGATGACAACTGGGGATAGGAGATTATTGTATACCTTTTGAAGTTGGGTTCAGGTTCTTCGTGATCTATACTTCTTAGCCATCTTCCTTCAGAGGTCATAATTCGGACAAGAATTTGATGATTTGATCCATATGGTATAAATAGCTGCTTGTATGCAACGTATCTCGTGTCTGTGCAATGAACTTCTATTGAAATACACAATCAACTTCCCAAGAGGAGGAACATGCAACAATAAAGAAGTTTTTGAAGTTACATGGTTTTTCCCTTGGACTGGTGGCTAGGTTAGATTGATGGTTATATATTTGATTACAAGGAGCTCCAGTGTAAGTTCGCTCGTAATCTATCGTTCAGCTTGTGATTCGAGAAATTAGGGCTTTTGTTCTTCCTTTCTCGATTAAGTTTGCGAGCATTTGATCTGTACTTGACTGCTAGGTTGAAGAATAGGACCAACATATACTTCCACATGGTTTGATTATATGTTCTTATTTTGAGAATTTGGTTCAGTGCTAGTGTAAAATTTCGGTTTATGACGTGTGACTCTCTTTGAAAAACTAGCTCTGATTCTTCTCTCTATGGTCACACATTAACAGATGGGGGACGTGGCGAAAGACCTTGCTGCTGGTACAGTAGGAGGAGCTGCTCAGCTGATCGTTGGTCACCCATTTGACACCATTAAGGTCAAGTTACAAAGCCAGCCAGCTCCGCTTCCTGGGCAACCGCCCAAGTACTCCGGTGCCATGGATGCTGTCAGGCAAACCTTGGCGGCAGAAGGTCCACGGGGCTTGTACAAAGGCATGGGAGCACCGCTTGCCACTGTGGCAGCATTCAATGCTCTCCTTTTCACTGTCAGAGGACAAATGGAAAGCTTGTTAAGATCGAAACCTGGGGAACCACTTTCAATTGGACAGCAGGTTGTTTGTGGCGCTGGAGCTGGAGTTGCCGTCTCCTTCTTGGCTTGTCCTACAGAATTGATCAAGTGCAGGTGAAGTTTCTTTTCCTCGAGACACACTCCTCACACATAAAAATTCTCGTCACTGTCACATTTTTTTTTTTTTTTTTTTGTGGAATTCCATTTGTTACCTGTATGGTGATAATATAGGATCATCTAACCTCACTTGAATTTGTCTGTATGATGAAAACAGGCTACAAGCGCAAAGTGCTCTGGCTGGTGCTGGTTCAGCTGCTGTAGCTGTGAAGTACGGAGGGCCAATGGACGTTGCTCGGCATGTCCTCGCGGAAGCTGGTGCAAAGGGTCTTTTCAAGGGCCTGGTTCCAACATTGGCTCGCGAGGTGCCAGGAAATGCAGTGATGTTTGGTGTCTATGAAGGGCTCAAAAAGTTTCTCGCTGGAGACAAAGAGCCTTCTGAACTAGGAAGAGGCTCTCTGATTGTGGCTGGTGGCCTCGCGGGTGCGTCTTTCTGGCTGGGTGTGTACCCGGCGGATGTGGTCAAGAGTGTTATTCAGGTGGACAACTACAAGCAACCCAAGTATTCAGGGTCAGTCGACGCCTTTAGAAAGATACTAGCAGCAGAAGGTGCAAAAGGCTTGTATAAGGGATTTGGACCTGCCATGGCACGAAGTGTGCCGGCGAATGCAGCTTGCTTCTTAGCTTATGAGGTGACTCGATCCAGTTTGGGATGACGGTCCGACCCATGAACTACATGTTGATAATTCTTTGTTTACCACCTGTATGCAACTTCTTATCTGCTCATTGAAAATTTTCCCAGATCAATCATCGCTATTGTCGGTTATGCTTTTTCTTAGCATTTCAATCATCGTTGTAATTCTTCGATGTAGGGCGAAGCTGACATATGAGAGTTCCTCCAAACACATAATTGTGCATTATCAGGATTTTTAACCCTGATCACCATGAGCGGATATATCACATGTGAAACCCAGGTTTCCCTGTTGTGGACGGGGTCTAGGAGGAGATCACACCTAGTCGATGATTGCTAAAACAAAACCATATTGCCTAAAAATTCAGGACATTTATTGCCATAACTGTAACCAAAAAAAAGAAGAACAAGAAAAAAAAAGAAGCTCAACCAGCTTTAGTTTATCTGAGCTGAGCTGAGCATGCTCTTCATTTACCAGTACAATTTCATCCTTACCAGTCCAACCTAAGATCAAGAACCATGGAAGCTGCTACACTGAAAGCAGATCGGATAAACTCTACTCCTATATCGACGCCTCTTGTTACTCGGATCGACCACTAATCGCTGGTGAATGTATAGTTTCATTTTCTTGTCAGAAGTTTATGCAAGTTTGTTGATGCTTGAGAATGTAAGCGTGTTCTGCAGATGTCTGTTCTGGAACATGAGAGAAATGCAGGAGAGCGGGCGGGTGGTGGCGCTGGCGGTGAGATTGTGGGATCGGTTGTCATGCTGGAGAAGAAGTCAGTGCCGATTCAAGTGGCTGCAAAGGAGGTGGAATCGAGAGGATCCTTGCTGGATTGGGTTTCAGCACTCGAAGACCGGTTGCTTAAGGTATAGAACAAGGACCATTTTGAACTTTTGTCGTGCGGGTTTATCTGGAAGATGAGTTGACGTAGTCAGTTCAATACAGTTGATTGGTATGACATCTGATACGAGTTTCTATGTTGCTCAAACGAGGATGTCCATGTCCTTGTGTTACATGTCACATAACGTCCATAGGACAATAAACCGAATTCCACAGCATAGACGAAGTAGATCTGTGGATAATTTGTTGATTAAATATTGACTTCAAAAGTCGCTGATGGCTTGATTCAGCTTTGCCTGGAGCTGGATTCAAAGGGTATGCCAACCTCTCAAAGCTCAGCAATGCAAGCTTCTTTGTGCGCAAGGGATCACTCAAGCAACGAGCAACAGCGTTGGTGCCAAGATCCCAAGCCTTCGCATCATCAGGACTATGAGTTGGCATGTGAAGCGCTGCAGGTACAGCTTCAGCTCTGTTTGAAATCCTATTCTGTTCTAGATTCTTAAATCATGCAATGCCTTATTCTCCAACAGGCTGCTTCGTGTCCAGAACCAGAGAAGCCGAAGCATGAAACAACTTCGAAGCAGAAAAACAAAAAGAACAAGGCTAAGACAACGATTATGGGGCAAAGGAAACGGAGTCCGCATGCTTGGTTGCGCACGAAAAGATTAGTCCCCTGTTAATTCTTCGCGTTCCTTCGAAACCATATTCATCTCCCCTCTTGTTACATTTTGTTCTGTTCTTGCCATTTAGTTACGAAGCAAACCCGTAAAGCAACAAGTTAACTGTGGAATATTACATTGTTACATGTGAGCAATCTGCTTTGAAGTAACTCAATAATTACAGATCACAAAATCTCTTGATTCATTTTGCCATATAGAAATTATTTTCACTCGGCTTAAACTAGGCCGATGGCCAGCAACAGGAAAATTCGCGGTAGATGTAGGAAGAAGCTGATTAATGATAAACATGCTGCATCTACCACAACAAACTATTAAGATGAAGCTGGCCATGCCCTTCGTCCTGGTCTTGATCCCGTGGAGGCGAATGCGCATGTCTGCCCTCATATGTCGTGATCACCATTCTCGGATCATCGGCTAGTCGTTCTACCCTCTTCTTCACTCGACAGCTATCTTGCGTGCAACGATAGTAGCTTCTACACATATATACACGAGGGAGTTCAAAATATTAGGCTGGGAAGGGACGGGGCTTTATTTACATCTACTATGATAGCAGTATATATATGTCGCAAGTCGAAAGAAATACTGATGAAGTATGAGCTGCATATCTTACCAAGAATGATATCATTAAAGAAATATTAGCAACAATCACTTGTGTTTCAGTTATCATGAGAGTATCATTAACCTAGCGTGTCTAAGCAATGCAATATTCTAGCAATTAATGTTCTAATGGAGGAAATTGTTTCATATGTAGAACCTTCAACTATTCCAAGTACATTAACGTAGACTTACATGTACAAAGTATAATAAATATTTTTTACACCATTCCATTGGTTTTTTCCACTTGAAGTTTTAGCTCTTAAACTGTGGAGTGGTTTACATTCGAGCCATAATTTTTTAAGTAAGAAACAAATGCTAACATGTAAAAAATGTTGTGCTGTTGTCAGATCGTTTACTTTACCCTCTATGGTCTATAACATTATCACCTTCTGGAGTTCTTTACATTACGGCACCTAGAAGCGCTATCCTTCGACTATGAATCAGATAACTCTTTGGTTATGCAGACTAAGTTGCATATATAACATATCCATGTTTCAAGTAATTATAAGTTTTACTTTCTTCGTCCCATATTATAGATCACGTTTTCCTACTCAAATGATCCTAAAATATAACTAACATATCATATTTAGTAACGTTTTCAGACGAAAAACACTAAAAAAAAAAAAACGAAGAAAATCACCATCTATTAGTACACTCTCCACCTCTTTCCTTCTCATTTCTTATTCTCTTTTCTAAATTTACTTACACCTCACTATCAATGAAAAAAATACTTTTTTTTTTATCAAATCTTATAAAAATTTAATACACATAAATTCGCGTATCGGATCAAACTGTTCGCTATATTATGGAACACCGGAAGTACTATAATAAGGTAGCCAACATACAAACAGACTCAACTATTTACCAACATTTCAGCCAACTATGAGAAATGGAGACTATTCTAATACTATCAGACTATCAAAACATGGGAACGAATACATGCATGGCCAACAGAAAAAAGAAAAAAAAAAAAACAGTACAAACAGGAAAAAGCTAACATGAAGAAATGGAAAATGGTGGGAAGACATGCAAGGTGTTCGGTATGATCTGACCTTGGATGTTGGGTGTTCTTGACAACCTTTTGGCCATATTTTCTCCACTTGTATCCATCATCAAGGACATCGACGTCGCTCATTGTCTTGAAGCAAAACCTCGGCTCCCTCATCTTTCGCCTCGCTTTCATGACCTTCTTCATCTTAACCGGAGAAACACCAACATGATCGCGTCCATGGCTAGGAACTTGATGATCTCCGCGGCCATCATGATCTATGGCGCCACAACTGCTCCTAGCCTTGCTTCCTCCGGTGTCTTCTTTGATCTCTTGCCTCCATGCCCTAGATTAGTTCATCGATCAATCAACAACATATAATTCCAACTTGTGAAAAACCAAGCGAAAGCTTCAAAGCATACGTATTTTAGCTAAACACTTGTTCTCTTAGTTTCGAAACATTTTAACTTGTAATGCATCATTCTTAATACAACGGACCTTAGCAAGCGAGAGCAGATCTGATATGAAACTCCTTCGAGAAAAGGATCAACCTCGAAATTGTCATCAGGAGAGAAAGAAGATGAAACTCAGATCGTTTGATTTTGCTTAATTCTACTTGATTCATACAAACCAATTAGTTTCTCATTAGAACTAGCTACGATTACAATTCGGATCCAGAAAATGGAAATGTGATTTTTCAAGCATCAAATCCTGAAACCACGATATACATAACAATCAACTAATTAATCCTATCCATCAAGTAAAGAGGCATGAAAATCAAACATGCACTTTCTACTAGTGTATGAAAATAAATAATTATAATATACAAATTGAATTATATAAGAGAATTCACCCTATAAATAGCAAAATAGTATAAGACTTACCAAATAATACTGGGATCAGTCGATTTTCGAGCTGAAGCATCAGCTGGTTGCCAACTGGGCAAAGCTGCAACAGCTGCTGCTTGAACTCCCATGAGCTTATCATGATCATGATCACAAGAAGACGACAGCGTCTGATCTCGATCATCCGACACTTTCCTACACACCACCTGGTTTGAAGAAGACGAAGACGAACTCCTCTTAATCATACTTAGACCGCTTTGATCCATGATCGAACGCAATCTCACGAGATGATCATGATCATGATCATGACCACTAAATGCCCGCGGCTGCTGCTGCTGAAGGTGATACTTGGTAAAAGCATGATGGCCGTGTGGCGGAGAAGATCGATCTGCAGGAGAAAAGAAAGCCATAGCAAGATTTGTGATCGGTGGTGATGTTGTACTAGTGTAAAAGTTACTGAGCATTTCTTGTGAAGAAGATATCGGTTGATGATGATGATGATGTTGATGATTGTGATCAATTATTAACCCTAGCTGGTTCAACATGTGCATGGTAAGAAAAATTAAGATAATTAAGTATAAAAATAAAATGAACTGATGATTAGAACACAGATGAGAATCATGGAGGAGAGGAGAAGAGTAGGTGTGATTTTGTGGTCTATTTGAAGAAGGTTTGGCAAAACATAGAATTCTCCTTTTTCATTAGGTTGGTTGAATAAATCGATCCTACTACTACTATATACTATAGTTTTTAAACATTTACAATCTTACTGATATGGTCAAAAAGGGTGGTGCATGTATACCCTTCTCATTCGTAATTTATTTCTTTTATTTTTGAACTTTACAATTTTATACACGGAATAAAGAGGTTACTCAAGAAAGTGGGTGTGGTTCCTGAGGTCGGGAGTCACGACTAAGATGGTATGATCATGTGAAACGCAGACTAGTCACAGCTTCTGTTAGGAGATATGAAATTTGGGAATTAACATATGTCAAGAGAGGACAAGGGAGACCTAAAAAAACTCTGAGAGAAACCTTGAAGTATGATATGGCCTATCATAATCTTACAGAAGATATTGTACATGACAGATTGAAATGACGTCGTCGTATTTATGTAGCCGATCCCACTTGATGAAATAAAGATTTGATTTGTTATTATTGTTAATAGAAAGGTTACTCACGCTATAACTAACAGAATATAGGCTCTCTTAATGCTGGAACTATGTCAAGGCACAAGAATAACAATCACACATAAGATTAACGAAAAGCACAAATGAAGAACGTGTCGAATTTCACGTGAAAAACCAAAGTACTAGAGAAGGAAAACACAAAGCCACCAATAAATCTTTGTGACGATCACTATCTAAGATTTGATTATGGGGGCGTAGGTTCTCTGATTCGTTACAGACCTTCATATGAATATTTGAAGGGTACAACTAAACAACTAAGTTTCTGTAAGTAACTAATCACGAGCCGAACCCAACTCATATACTCCCTTTATCCCAATTTAATTATAACGATCTGATCCTTCATGAGATTTTATATGTGTTCAATTTGCATAGAATTTGATGAAGAAATAATTTTTTTTAGAGATAGTAAAATGTAGGTAGGGTTTAGGAGAGAGAATGAGAAAGGAGAAGGAATGAGATGATAGGATAATTTGATTATAATAATATAAATTCATTATCAAATAAAAAAATAATATAAATGTTGTATTTATATTGAGATTAACAAAAAAGAAAATGTTATACTTAAATTGGGACAAAGATAATATGACACCACATTTATTACGAAAGATGACCTTCGATCATCACCAAAGTAAATAAAAGTTTATCTCGGCAGATCATCAAGGGTGTATTATACTCTCTCTGTTTCATTCAAATTATAACGGTTTGATTTGACATAATAATTTATGTGTGTGTTGAATTAATTAGAAATGATAATTTTATCCTTATATGTATGTGAGATAAAGAAGTTAGAAAAAAAAGAAAGAAAAATGATGGTGTGTGGGTTGATGTGATATAAAATAGGGATAGTTTGATATTTTTGTATGAAAAAAATTGATAAATAAGAAAATGTTACAATTTGAATAAAACGACAAAAAATAATATTATAATTTAAATAAGACGAAAAAAATATATACATTTGGGATGCTTATAATTTGCATAAGTGGAATCAGCCTGTTCAGCGAAGTAATTGCTTTGCCAAAATGCAAAGAATGGGAAAAGGCTGAAAATCATAGAGTAGAAAGTTAGACAACTTTCTTTTAACCCAAAACCAAAAGGATGAAATTATTTTTAGGGTCATCTAAGAATCCAACTCCAAAAGTGGAAGCTCATGACATTATGATTCTTCAACGCCCTATGCATACATGTGCAAGATTTTGGCCCCTCAATCCATGGATCTTCATCATCATTGCTTCTGATTTTCCTCTCTTTTCATGTCTAGGATGAAACAAATTAGCTAATGTTGGAGTAATTTTTTTTTTTTTTATCATACTCCACTTAATAATTCAGAGGCAGTCGATATAAAAAAATTTCTGCTACTAGGAAAAAAAAGCTAAGAGATACTATAAGGAGAATGACAAACATTGCTTAAGAAAGTTTTTAACCGAGAAATCTAGTTTTCCCTCAAACAAGATTTTCAGTTCAAATCTTTTGATTAGATAAAACACTTGTTTGGAGAGTTTTGATTTCCTTTCTGGGTCCTTTCTTATTCAAATCTATAAATATGCACAAAAACTATGGTTTGTAATAGCTGGAGACAAAGTTGGCTGTGGCTAGTAGTGTGGTTGTGGTTGTGGTTGTGTTGTGTGGGTGTGGCTGTTTAGGTGCAGTGCAGACAGACCATCAACAGCACAAGAAAGCAAGATGACCATTATTCCCTCCAACTTTCGATTTGATATCCTATGCTTTTGTCCTTCCTCGTAGGAAAATTGATAGAAATATCACTTATTTCATCTCAAACTAAATGAAATATTTTGAGTTTAAACGATAATTTATACATAAATCAAATCTTTTAATTTTATCCAAATACACTCGCATTTAAGAGGTGATAAGTGTTTGCCATAAAAATAGATAGAGAAATAGTTTTAGTATATATTCCCTCCGTCACATAATAAATACAACATTTTATTTTTCATACTATTCAATACACATCTTGAGGAGTTTTGTTATTCGTCTTAATGATCTAAGAAAATTACGTCATTTGTCCAGGATTGAATTATATAACTTAAACTATCATTAGTGTTTTTTGATAATTTTACAAAAAATGATGTTTGATCATATCACGACGCAAGTCAAAATTTATCTCAACAAATCCCCAAATCAAACCGTTATATTTATTCTGGGATGGAGGGAGTAGTTATTGTAATCTTCAAAAAAAATATTTAAATTAAAAAGAATTCATTTATTTTAAAAAATGTTTTCATTTATGATGAGATGGAGGGAATATTTGTTTCTTTTGGGATCATTTGTAACATTAGATGGGACTCAAAGATGAAAACAAGATTATGAGATCCAAATAACAACAGTACCATCTGCATCTCATGATCTTAATATGCTTCAGCTTCAGGTTGTACTTTGACAGTAGAAGAAGAGAAGATGAAAAAGAATCGCGTGAAAGAAAGGCTGCTCATCTTTCTCCAGTATATCATTAGTAGCAGTGTACTGGTAGAAGTATTCGAGCAACAGCAGCAGCTTTGGCCCAGCAAACTGATAGATAGACAGACACAGACAACACATTTTCTAGTGCTAACGGTAATCATATTGGTTGGTGCAGAATTTCATGGCTCCATGGCCCCAGCTATGGCACACAGGTCCTGCTACACAGATATGGACAAACAGTGGCGGATCCAGCTTAGGGCGAGGATGGTCAATTGACCACCCACGGTTTCGACGAGGTGCACGATAAACGTTATTTATAGAACTCAGTTCAGCTCAGTTCATTGGATATTAGATTAAGATTGTTAAGAACGCTATTCGATGAGGCAAAACAATAGCCGCTGATGCAACTAAACATAACTCAGACCTCAAACAATTCAACTAACAGGTATAGATAGCATTACCTATAACCCTTTAGAACGTGCGAATATTAAATTGATAATTGTTGTTTTTTCTATTGAATTCGTAAACTCATCCTTGAAAATCATAATCGAGGAGTATTCCTGCAATACAAGATATATAAGAATTAGATAATCTGATAATTACGTCGTGACTGTAATCCTCAGACAACATGACACAGGATTAACCAAATGGTATTCATATGGGAGTTAGGAGAAAATTGCTACAGAAGAATATTTGGAGTTTTTTTTATATATATTTTTGGGTTATTTTATAAATAAAATGATTAAATTACGTTCAAAAACAAATTAATTATCAAAATAAGTATGTTTTTAAAATGTAGTGAGAGAAGACGCCCTGCGCGATTCTAAAATGAAGACGCAGGACGCCTTCCTATGCCTATACCAGCACCAACACCCCTATCTCTCCCACCTATGCTCATACCAGCAACATCAACTAATTCATACTAACTAAAGACGTAAGGAGTCTTCTTTTGTACTAAAAGGACATGATGTTTTTATTTTGGGATCGCGTAGGACTTTTTTTCACTATATTTTAAAAACAGATTCATTTTAATAATTAATTTATTTATAAATCTAACTTGATAATTTTATTTATAAAATGATCTAAAAATATAAATCACTCCAGTATTCGAGGGAAAACTGACAGAGGAGAATAACATAGGCAAGTGGTTATAATGATTCCAACAGTCCACTAGATTTGATTGATTTATTCGTTTCCCCTCAAGAAAATGTTAGCCCTCTTGTTCTCCAACCCCACCCACACATATTTCCCATCACACGTTACCATGAATCATTACATTGAGGTACTCTTATAAACCCAATCACCTTAACAATGAAAACAGAAAACCTATATTCAAACTTAACAGATGAAAGAATAAGTTGTTCTTAAGATGATCCGGTTGGATTCGAGCAATAGAATATGAGTATCCGACATAAAAGCCAATCTTTTCTTTATAGTCCTAATGATAGAAGATGAAACATAAATTCTGTATAAGATGAATGACTGAATGTAATCAATAGAACCTAAGATGAGCGAAAAAACTTGATCCGCATCGACTTCGCAGCATATGATGGCATGGAAACTTAAAAAAAATGTTTCCAACTTCGATAACAAGTTAGCAAACAAAAATCACGAACCATGCCAACAAACTATAGTTCATAGAAATGCTTAGAAAATGAGGATTTTGTAAATGATGTAACAAGATATTATTCCCTTGTCGTGTTTACGCGTACCTGACTGACATCACCTAAACGCCAGACAGCATCACGCTTGCTAATCATAAGTGTGTGAAATCACTAATCTAGTTTACCAGCTTTCACCACACCCAACTGGCTACGTTGCTGATAACAATTCAGTGCTTTCCATCACACGCATTCCCTGTTTCCTGCACCAACGAATCGAATAAATGTATGTGAACTCATAGCACACTAACAGTGTAAAGATGGTTTGACTACTCCCCAAACAAAAAAAAAAAAAAAAAAAAAAAAAAAAAAAAAGAACAAAAAGAAAAAAAAAGAAGGAAAAAAAAGACATTGTAAATATTTTGAAAAAGTGATAACATCATGTTCAAATGTTGTATATCGAAAATGAACTTTTATTTGTAATTAAAATCATCTCTTCATAAAAAAAAAATCATCTCTTAATCTAAGCTTATACTCCCCGTCTCATAATAAACTGAGCATTTTACTTTTTGTATTATTCAATATATATTTTGAGAAGTTGTATTATTCGTTTTAATGATGTAAAAAAATTACGTCACTAGATTAGAGTTGATATACCTAATTTAAATTATTATTAGATAATTTTACGAAAAATGATAATTGATCGTTGTACGATGTAAGTCAAAGTTTATTTCGACGAATCTCCAAATCAAAATGTTGTATTTAATTTGGGACGAAGGAGCAACAGTTTTTCTCATTCACCGGACTCGAACTTGATATAGTATTCCAGAAGAATCGAACCACCCCCTACCACAGCTTTGCTATGAGGCAAGGATACATGCATCAAACCCAAACAAGATTTGCTGAAGACAACAAGCTATAGCTAAATCAAGCTTCTGTGTCACTTGAGTTTAGCTGTGGTAAGGGACCCAAGCTACCTTCTAAATAGGCATGAACCTCCTACACTTTTCCATGTTATCTTTGGAGTACAAGCACATGGATTGAGCCTTTGTGTTCACCATGTGTTTGTTCTATGTTCCGAGGGTTGACTTCAAAAGGAAAAGCTACTCTTAAATTAGAGATCATATTGTCTCTTTAACTCAGCGATACGGGAGAAATACAGGACACAGTTTATCAGATTCGCTTGGCATCCTATAGAATAATATTGTGTGCGAGTCGGTAAATAACCATGTACATTATAAAGGAAATAACCATATAACAGAGCATAGGAATTAGCGATAGTACCTCTGGCATAACTATTGCAGCTTCGTCTCTTTGCCTTAAGATTATGAACTTGTGCAGTAGGCAAAAGTGACAGCAATCCGATATATGAACTCGCTCAAGTCCCATCTTATGTCGATCCTAAGTCGACCTCTCGGAATACTACCTGCGTGAAGTAAAAACGAGCAAAATAGTTTAAGGAGAGATCAAGATCTAATCATGACACAACATGCAAACTCAAAAAGGCTCACAAAGAGAATCATAGGTGCAATCTTTAGCTGGATCTCTCACCCACAATGGCCCTTTCTAATTATGAGATCGAGTTCATAGAAAAACGAAAAGAAACCATCCAGTATCAAGGAAAGGTGCAAAGCACCAATGGTAACAAGTGACATTTTTATTAGAACTCGAACACCATATAGCGTTGCTTATGCATTACAAAAATTCGGATTCTATAAATACAGGCTTCACATTCGGTTACTAATCCAATATGCAGAATCAATCCGGGCTAACCAGGACGACTTCTGCATGTCGGCTGTACATGGTTCCATCTTCAAAGGTGAACCCTTTGACTTTTTACCCCATGATTTTGGCAAGGCAAAAATAAACATAAGCAGGATTCCGAGCTGTACCAACATGCCAACTTCAACCAGATTAACACAACCATGCATAAACTAACCAACTATACACAGATACAGCAGATAGATAGTCCAACTCAGTGGGTTCAAAATTAACCAGGCACATTTGCCTATAACTTTTCGATCCTTTCCATTGAAGAGATTACCTAGCCTGTTGTATTTATTGAAGATCCAATATGATTCAACACCAACCTACAATATGAAGCCCCAAGTCTAAGATTAATAAATCTAACCCCAAAATCTAGGTTTTTCCTAGATATTTAAGTAAGTTTTAGAATTTTATCTAGATGTTTCTATGAAAAAATCTTATAGAATATGCCTAGGAATATTCTAAGAGAATTGTAGAAGTTAAATCTTAACCCTAGGATCAAATCAATCTTCACCGTCCATTTGAGATGGTGAGTAGTATAAATAGAGGTAGTGTTGATGTATCCAAGCATCCAATCAAGTCAAGCAATCATTCTAATAACAAAGAGTCTCCCACTTAAAAGTTTTAGAGTCTTGTGTCTCAAGTTATAGTGTTCCATTGAGTAATATCAAGTATTTCGATTGATATCATCCTCCTTAAATTCGACAAGTGGTATCAGAGTCGAGGTTGCTAACTTGGTGCAAGATCGTCAATCCGATTAGTTCGAGGTCAAGGAGTCATGGCGGATCTATCGAACACAACCGGAGGCATGGAGACGCTCAATGGCAACAACTATAGTTATTGGAGTACATGCATTGAGTCCTATTTGCAAGGGCAAGATCTCTGGGAGATTGTTAGTGGCAATGAGACCACACCACCCTTCACAGAGAATGTCGATGCATATAGGAAGTGAAAGAGCAAAGCTGGGAAGGCTATGTATGTGCTCAAGTCAACCATTGAGAAGGAGTTGATTGAGCACATACGTGAAGCAGATACTCCAAAAAAGGTATGGGACACGTTCAAATCACTCTTCTCGCAGAAGCATGATGTCCGACTCCAACTCTTGGAGAATGAGTTGATGTCTACAAAACAAGGAGGTATGTCTATCAATCAATACTTCACAAAAGTAAGAAATTTATGTCGAGATATATCTCAATTAGATGCAAAGTTCAAAATTAGTGAGTTCAGGATGAGGAGGATCATCATCCATGGACTCAGGCCAGAATATGCCGCATTTGTTACGGCAGTACAAGGATGGCCTACTCCACCATCCATCACGGATCTGGAGAGTTTGTTGGCCAATCAAGAGACTATGGCTAAACAAATGTCGAGTGTTTCCACAAAGAGTGAAAAAGAAGCACTTTTTAGTAAGAAACAAAGGAGTAGCCCTATGAGACATCAAGAAAAGGGCACAAATTTAGGGGGAGCAAAGCATACCCCAGACAAAAGAGGACAGTCACCTAAAGACATGCATAAGAAACATTTTAAATGCTATAATTGTGGCAAGAAGCGCCATATCGCCCGTGATTGTTGGTTTAAGAAGAAAAATATTACAGGAAATGTGGTGACCCGTACCAACCATGATGGTGGAAGTGAAGAAGAGTGGGATATCTATGCATCCTTCGTAACAACGGAGGAAGTTGCCCTTTCAGCATCTCCAAACTCAGGAAGGATAGACTATAATCAAGATTGGATCGTTGACTCTGGTTGCTCTAATCATATGACCAGAGATAAGGAGAAACTAGAGAGCATGACAGAGTACAAAGGAAAACAAGTTGTAGTCACTGCAAACAACTCCAGACTTCCGATCAGTCATGTTGGGAAGACTGTGATTATATCTCGATCCGGCGCTAACGAGGTACAGCTACAAAACGTCTATCACGTGCCAGGTATGACAAAGAATGTCTTATCTGTGTCTCAACTGACATCATCCAAAAATTATGTGGTATTCGGACCACAAGATGTCAAAGTGTACCAAAATTTAAAGGTCTTGAGTACACTAATAAGGAAGGGGCAAAGGTTAGAGTCTATCTACGTTATGTCTTCTGAATCAGCATACGTAGATAAAACTCGGAAAAACGACACAATAGATTTATGGCATGTTAGACTTGGGCACGTGAGTTACCATAAGTTGGAGATCATGATGAAAAAGTCGATGTTAAAGGGCCTTCTTCATCTAGAAGTCAAAAGAGATACTATCTGCGCCGGGTGTCAATATGGAAAGGCTCATCAACTTCCTTACAAGGAGTCAAAGTTTAGAGCAAAGGAGCCTTTGGAACTCATCCACTCAGATGTCTTCGGACCGGTGAAGCATCCATCTGTTAGCGGGGTAAGATATATGGTGACTTTTATTGATGATTTTTTAAGGTACGTGTGGGTTTACTTTCTTAAGAAAAATCTAAAGTCACCATAAAATTTAAAGAGTTCGTAGAAAAGGTTGAAGATGTACTTGGGAAGAAGGTACGTTGTGTACGTACCGACAATTAAGGGGAATACACATCAGAAGTATTCTCGTCGTTCAGAAGGAGCACAAGGTCAAGCGTCAATTGATATGACCTAGCACTCCTTAGCAAAATGGTGTTACTGAGAGGAAGAACCGATACTTGACAGAGATATGTCGAAGCTTAATGCACGCAAAGAATGTGCCCCCAAGGTTTTGGGCAGAGTGTATGAAGACGGTGGCGCATGTAATCAACAGGCTACCTCAGGCAAAGTTACAGTTCATCTCACCTTTTCAGAAGCTATGGAATGTCAAACCCACGATCAGTCACTTTCGCGTATTTGGATGTGTCTGCTACGTCTTTGTCCCAGATCATCTTCGAAGTAAATTCAACAAAAAGATAATTCGTTGCATCTTTATCGGATATGATGATGCAAGGAAAGGATGGAGGTGTTGTGATCCTACGACAGGTCGTTGCTACACCTCAAAGAATGTGGTCTTTGATGAAGCTTCATCCTGCTCATCATTAGAGGAGATAGTGCTTTCATATTCAGAAGACTTGGAAAGCAAAATACAAGAAAGGGTGGATGAGTATAAAGATATAAGAGATGATGAAGATGCACCTAGAACACCCGAGTGCTGAAAGAGCCCGTGGAAAACTGGAGTACACCACAAGACTCCTCAAATGAGTAAGACTCCAGAAGAAGTACGACCAACCCAAATAGAGATTGAAGAAGAACCAGTCCAGCAGTTGCGAAGATCAAAGGGGGAAAAGAAGGCAAACCTAAAATATGCAAATGCAGCACTAGCCACCGATAATGATATTAAAGAGCCATCAACCTATGAAGAGGTTTTAAGAAGTAAAGAATGGATCAAGGTCATGGAGGAAGAATACAAGGCCTTGAAGGAGAACGAGACATGGGAGTTAGTACCAAAACCTGAGGATGTGAAGCCAATCTCAACTAAATGGGTCTACAAGTTGAAGACCAGGTCATATGGATCCATAGAAAGATACAAGGCACGATTTGTTGCTCAAGGATTCTCATAGCAGTATGGACAAGACTATGAAGAAATCTTCAGTTCAGTAGCCAAAATCACCACGGTGAGAGTCCTGATCGCTCTAGCCGCCATGAAAGCATGGAAACTATGGCAAATGGATATAAAGAGCGCTTTTCTACATGGAGAATTAGACAGAGCTATATACATGGAGCAACCAAAAGGGTTTGAGAGCATTAATTATCCCACTACAAAAAAATGCAGGATTTACGACGAACATATAATGCGACGGAAACTTTCCGTCGCAGAATTATCCATTAAGCGATGGATCCGTCGCAAAAGAAAATCAGGGAAAAAGAAAAATGAAAGAAACACATTTACGACGGAAAGTCAAGATCCGTCGTTGAAACAAATTATGAATGCGACGGAATCCGTCGCCAAATTAAGTATTACAAATCAAAATAAAAGTAATTAAGAGTTTACGACAGAATCCGTCGCACGATCATGGATTAGGAAACTATTTTCCCTAATTTTTCTTAAGTAATTTGTGAAGAAGACCTATTTACGACGGATGCCG